>BMAO01017405.1:0-77377 GCA_019973975.1 Trichonephila clavata
GAACGTCTTTTCCGCACGTCTAGAGATGCTTCGAAAACGCACCACACGTCTTTTTCTCACTTCAAGAGAGTGCTTCAAAAGCGGGTAGGCCGTGTTTTCTGAAATCCTTTCCCCTCTTTTATGGTTTAACACCATGAAAGATAATTAGGGAGGGTTGTAGCGACACAATGGTCACTGACAGGAAGTTTTACAGCTCTCGAGAACCCTGCGTTTTTGACCCTGAAGCAATCGTAAAAAAGTTGGGAAGAATTTCTTTAGACACCTTAGTGAACCAACTATAAGTTATAGTGTTTGTAATTTAGCTTCATTTGAGATATTATTGCGTTTGAATTAAATAAATTCTTTTTGCACTTTTAGCAATTTAACTTTTTTTTTCAAGTTTTGAAAAATGTTCCAACGTATAAATAAAATATTATATAATCACTTTTGATTTTATATTAATTTGAAGTTTTAATAAGTTGGGACTGTAATCTGCTATTTTATATAGTTGGACAAATAATTTTCAAGTATATTCTCTTTGTTTGATTAACTCGTATTATTTTCTTCATCTTAAAATGATGAAACGGAAAAAGAAGTTTTTAAATATATAAATCTCTATATAATATGTAGAACTATATTTAATTGCTTCATTTTTCTTCTCTTAACCAATGTTTTCAGTTTTTAAACCATGATTATTTCATTATAAGGTGTCAAAAAGTTAATAAGAAACCGAACGCTTCAAAATTTAAAACCTTTTAAACTTTCCAACTACTAAAAATGAATAATTTTTAAACTTTTGCATCAAATTATTTGTAAAAAATTCTTACGCTTTCATAAAAATAATAATGAAAAAACTAATTCAGATCCATTATTTATTTATTTTAATTTTAAAGCCAGATGTTCAGGGCGCGTATTGTTACAATACACCAAATTATATTTGAATTTTAAAAAAAAATGCTTGAGTTTCAGTTTACTTCAGAGAAACATGAATGAGGGTTTTTTATACCAATTCATATTTTTAACCTTGAATATTTGAATAAATAGTAATTAAAATATTCGGATACATTTACAGTTGACATTTACGCATATAAATAAATATAAAGATAAATTTGAAAATTTTTTTTAAACATATTTGTTTATGCAAAATTTCTAAATATTTATTTTTTTTAAAGCTAAATGAAGAACAAGTAATTAAAATCTGGATATCTATTATAATTAACATTCAGAAAATATCCAGATTTTCACACAAAACTAGGAATTTTATGTTAGAAATTGTATTTGAAATTTCAGAAAAAATATTTATGTATCGTGCACATACTCAGTTAAAAATTATTTAAAATAAGTACTAACAATTCTTCGAATAAAATATTAAATTAAAATTTTAACATAAGAATCTTCAGCATTTTAATGCATTTCGTAAATTTCATACAATTCGGTTAAAACTGTATGTTAAGAGCAAAAATTATGCTGAAAAATTTGATGAATATACAATAAATTTTTAAGTAGAAGCACTACTGAGAAGCTAAAACACAGGAATGAAAAATTATGATCATATCTACAAGAGTTATTGAACTATCTATTTTAAAATTCAGAAAATCTCTGCGTTAAGTTATACTTAATATTAATTAAAAAGTCAACATAAATGTAATGTAATGTTTGAATATGCATTCATATACTATTAAAAATTATAAAGGGCATTGTTTGGAATGTTAAGAATTTCATATAATTTTAATTCAGATTTTAACAGATTGACGTAGAAGAAAGAAACGAACATCTAACCTACAGGATACAGTCTGCAATACATAACCTTGATAAACAGAAGACGGCATTTTCACTTGCTAGAGCAGAGCTGGTTTAGGTAGGGGTGAGCTGGGCAAAAAGTGAGGGCCCAGCGGTTTTGACGGGTGCCGCACAAGAAATTGCAGTTTTCAGGAAAAATTATAATAATTACAAATACAAAAATAAGTCTTGCAGTTTTTTCATACATTTTTATTAACATGAATTGGGGAATTGATTTCCAATATACTTTGTTGTGTTTCACAATATTTAAGCCCTCAGGGGCTCACTTCTTTAGGTGAGTACGGGTGTCACAATCCGAGGTGCCTAGTGATCTTTTCCTTTTCCCACGGGTTTACTGTCTTTGGCAAACACGGGCTTCACGAACCGGGGTACCCTAGTGATCCTTCTCTATTTTCGACCCTCTTTCTTGTCATTCAATTCATTTCTTTCTTTCTCTCTTCCGTCTAGACCGCAGTATAGCCGAAATCGGCTCTTGCGCCAATATACCCCAAAATCACTCACTCACTCACAATATTTAAGGTAACAACCATAGTTCTTCAGATATATTTGTTCTACTTTTCATAAGCCGTACTCCTATTAAAACTTGTGCTTCCGAAACACACCTTTTGTAATCTTAAGAAATTATATAAACTATAACGGTTAATTTTGTAAATTATTAAATGTTCCTATTTTGCACTTCCGTCCAAACTGTTCAAATGAAAAAATATTCGGATTCACCCATTCATTAGGAAATTGTATGATTCCAGCAGTAAGTTTTATTTTTTACCGAATAGGATTGCGTCACTTCGGGGATACCTCTAACAGAAACGTTTATATGCTATCGATTGCAAATTAAACATTTTCCTTCAATTGTGTTTATTTCAGGAGGATCTTTGATTTATTTTATTCATGCATACAAGATTTAAATAAATTACTTTTTTCTTGTCAAACGTATTTGCTTAATAATATATATATTTGCGTATTATATTAAAATTTGAACTACCCAAAATTATATGTTTTTGTTCCTCTAAAAACTCTTAGTATTTTAGAATGGTCTTACAATCCGTGTACGGTTTATATGTTCTAAAATGAAAAATATATTTTTATAACTGAATTTTTGTGCCTCGTTTATAAAAATAAAATATTGCTTTGGGCTATAGCTTATAAACGTACTTAAATAAGTGGAGGAACAGTATTTTCACATAATATGAATATTTTTGACTGGAGTAAGTCAGATATTTATATTTCATTTCCTTTACAATTTGAATAAAAGTTGTAAGCAATTTTATGAAGTATAAACTCCTTGGTTTAAGTTTTATGAATTTTATTGAGTATAAACTCCTTGGCTATTTAAAAGTAAAATGTTTTATTTTGATATCCCACAGCTCACATTCTAAAATAAGACTCATTTACAATCATATGATCAGCTTTGGTGATATTTAAATTTTCAAAAATACTCTACATGTACGAAAACATTCTTTCAAAACCATACATCACATCTCATTCTCTGCCTTCTCCACAGCAGGCATTATTTTTTTATACTCAAATAATTGAATACAGCATTTCCGAATGTTATTTTTTTAAAAAATTCATATGAATACACTGCGGAATTGTCGGTTAGCTTCATTGAGCAAAATTGTTTTAAGCGTACTGTTTTGAAAGACAAAATTAATTGGGAGAAGTTTTTTTTCTCATTAGAATTTGTAATGATTGAATTGTGTGAAAGTTGTATTTATCAGTGAATTTTCCGTTTAACACTTAAGAAACAGAAAAATAAAAATTAAATTTTAATAGAAAATGGTTAGAAATACTTTTACTATTTGAAGAAAAATATATTCCCATTAAAATTAAAATAAAAAATTTGACTAAATTTGCTTTTTGCTCCGTCACAAATGCCTATGTAAAGAAGGTATTTTTACTTAGTACAAGTTGTTTGACTATGAAATAAAATTTAGATTTTTTTCCGAAAAATTAATTTAACATAAAAACATCATTTATAGGATTAAAATATATATAAATTAAAAGTATTGAAATCCTCTTTATGTTACTTTAAATTTAAAATATAATTGAATAGAGGAAGATTGATTTCATTTCATAAACATAATCGTCGTATGTAACGATACTTCATTTATTCTCTTTTTGTTTAAAAAGAGAGAGAGAGAGATGGTCACTTTTACTCTTTTTACATAGTTACTTTTTAAAAAACATTACGATGTATTTGTGTTTTCTTAGTCACATATTCCACAATAAATACAAGGTACTTTTTCCTGGCTCAAATCGTTAGTCCAAAATAGTTTATTTTTCTTAAATTAATTTTTTTAAATTTTGTTTTGTTTAAAATAAACAAGTATTTTTCAACTTTGTAACAAGTTTCTTTCTTTCGAGTTTTTTTTTTTAACTCTTCACTTTTATTGTGACTTAACCGATCAAACAACCCCGTGGACCCGCTTTTTCCACCCAAAATTCGCACAAGGCAACGTCACAGCTGTGGACGAGTTTTCTCCCGGTTTTAAAGCAACAAAGAGGCCGAACTGAGTAATAAAATCTTCCCTGTAGACCTTCCGCTAACTTTAAAGGGGAAAGGAATTAAATGTGTTGCACTTTCGAAGGAATTCTCAAAAAGAAGTAAACGCTTTCGGAATGATTTTTCAGGACAAGGATGAACACTCAGAGGGTTAATTTCAGATTTACGTAGGAAAGTGTGACCTACGCATATAAATAATACTGAATGACATACACAAAACTTGTATCTTCACGGTCGATACGTTGCTTAGTTCCTCTCACAATCATTTTATATATTTTATATCATGGTTTCGAAACGAAACCAGTAGACCTTTAAGGGTAATCGAAATCTCGGACGTTCTAACTGTTAAACATGTAAATAAGTCTTCACGTTGACGTGGTGTTGAATTTGAAGAGTAGGGCGCCATTTGAAGCGTAATCCTTCTCACCTGACCGAGCTTCAAATTTTCGAATTCCATCACTAATAACCCCCACGTTGCCTCAGAGTGCAAAGCAAATTAAAAAATCCTGTTAAACAATAATTAGGCATAAAATATGACCTTGTAATAAAATAGTTGGTAGCTTAATTCAAATATTTGTGGCACCGAGTCATTCGCAGAAATATTTGGCCAACATAGAGTTAAAAAACCTTTTTTTAAGTTAATACACGGTGATCAACCCATTGTATAAATTATACAAATGTTCATGTTGGGAATAGTTTCTTTGTAAAATTATTTATCCCACAAGCAATGTCACATTGAAAGGAGAACATAATCCATTTGTTTCATTGCTATAAGTATTCGGTAAATGTGTACGAGTCTCGGATTAGATCTTGAGAGAGACGACCATAAAATCCGAACAAAAGCATTATTCAAGGTCTTGATGAGGGTTTATGGACCTTCTCAATGGTTCTATCGCCCTATTCAGCTATTCGAGTGCTGCTGGTGACGGCCCTGGTATTTTCTTACTATGGTCAAGTGAAGAGGAGAACATCTGAGTTGGCAGCCCTTTCCTTCATAAATTCCACACAGCACCAATGGTAGGACGTTTGAGCCTCAACATATTGAACGTGCATCTGTCCCCTTTAATGGTGGTTTTCATCTTGTTGAATTATAAAAACCAAAAATAATCTCCGTTTTTTGAAGAGATGTTCAGATTTTGCTTAAAGCGCAATTTCCATTTAATTTGTTTGAAAAGTTATATTTATCATAAGAATATACATTAATAAAAATAAAATATATATATATATATATATATATATATATATATATAATATATATATATATATATATATATATATACATATATATATGTGTGTATGTGAGAGACAGAGAGAGAGAGAGAAAGGAAGAATATATCTTTCAATTGTTTCCCTGTGATATAGATCATGCCGTAATTTATATACAAAATTATTTAATGGCCTTTTTTATGATGTTGAAATGTAAATTTTCTTATCTACAACATAAGCAAAGAAACTCCACAAACAGAATTCGGAAATCCTCTAGGAAAGGCTCTTTTTATCTGTTATTCTCACGTTTCTAATTTTAAATTTAACGTGCGCTTTAAATCGCGATATGAAACAGAAGGAATACAATTCGGAGCATATTTAGGTTGAAAAGCATGGAAATTTTATAAGTTTACACAACCGCTACATATTTACCCATATGTGAAAAATTCATAATTACTTCGAATTATTAAATGTTACTATTCCAGGAACACACCAATATTCCACTAGGTACAGGGCATATTTTCTTTTTCCTTAACAACAATAACGTCACAAGTAAATCAAGAGCTAAACGTTCATAAGGAATGCGAGCGACAACATAAACAAGAACAGTATATAATACAGAATTCTTCACAAAACATCAAAAACCAAACAATTTACCATTGCTGTCACTTTAATTCCCGTGGTGTTTCTAAACCATAATTAATATTCGAAATTTGATTAATGGTGCTTGTTATCTGTTAGCGCCTCGAATGTTTATTTGTTTTGCGCTTAAAATTTCCAACATTTGATTAACATGTTCACCTAGAGGTTTATTTGTTTACTTTCGAAACTGTTGGGAATGGAATATTAGAGTGCTTACAAATTTGATTAATTATCGAAAACCCTCAGTGTTAGAATTTAAATTTGGTTAAACACATCTAAATGATGTCATTTGAAGAAAAAAATCGCTTAGAATTTAAATAAGATTAAATTGTTATTTATTACTGTCTCAGTTTGAAGCTACTTAAGAGTTCTTGACAACGATCTTGTAATTCTGAATCTCAATCAAGTGACGAGGACGACATGAAAGCTGGTATTTCACTCTCCGAACTTCTACACTTTAGCAACGTGAGTATTTTAAACATCTTAAGATTTAAGATGCATCTGACGCTTTACACGGTGGTCTCTGATGGAACCAGGACTCGAACCCACGGCATGACAAGATCGGCCACGAATTAGCAAATATATTTTGATTTTTTAAAAATAAATTATGTATATAAATTTTTGATTGATGCCATGGAATCAGCGTCAAATTGCTGATTCCTTTAATCAGTTTTAAAGATGACAAAAATTTCAAAAAAGAAAGAGGAAGATTAAATGTGTTTCATGTTTATTCACAATTATGTTCCATGTCTGAATATAATTCTCTAAAACAATAGCATATATGTGCGTGAGCACAAAGTATCTTAGATTTGAAAGTTTGTATAACTATGTTGGAAAGTTCTCAATTATGCCCCAGTATTGTACAGATACATTTGAATGGAGTTTGAGAAACACATATATCTACAGAAGAATAGTTCCTACTTTGTACATGTAATTATTTAAATGTATACTTAAACTATATGCTTTCAAAACTCTTTTACAGTGAACCAATGCGCGCTAATTTATATTATGCGAAACGTTATGTATGCGCTTTTCCTCTTCTCGAAACTCAGAACATATAGAAGGGGAAATTGGGGAAACAAACTTAGAGATGGATGTAAAGCCTGAACGAGGCAAATAAATCGTTCTTAAATCTAGAAAGGGTTATGAATCTTTTAAAAGTAAATAAAAAAAAATCTGAAAGAATAGCAAGTAAACATTTTATTTTACACAAAAACATTTCCGGAATTTTTAAATGATCTCATAGAGAAACTGCATTTGAAAGCATTTAAAAACTTATTTCGGCCGAAGTAAATACATTCATTCTAGGGGTGTATAATTTCATATTTATATGGAATGTGTATTATTTAAAAACATTTTATCAATTTTTCATAATATTTTGACAAAACAAACATTAGTATATGCATTATTCGTAAATAGTGCTGGAAACATATCCTTATTTCTAAATGTCTAGAAATCATTAATTAAAAAAAAAAACTTTTATTCAACACGTTGTGGAATCAATCATGCTTCCTAAAGATAGTGGTTTCTTTTTCTGTCTTTAATACAGAGCTCCATGGGAACAAAAAATTTCAGTTCTAATGAAGATCTTAAATTTCAACTATTTAATAAACTCTACTCTAATTTCTATAAATACAAACTTATATCAATTATTTTAATAATTAAAATTTACTTACAAATTGAATGTATTGCAAATCCCAATCATAACTCATTATTGCATTCCTCTCTTTGCCCTATCCTGAAAACAGATCCTTAACTTTGTATTTTTGCACATATAAATTAAATGTAAACATAAAACCTAATCATTAAGTCTAATATAGAGCTGTATTACTGCTATATTTGTTCTAGTGACATTATTCAATATTAGACATCACTGCTGTTTAAGGAGAAAGAACGAAATCATCTGCTCCAGCCAACGGATACGACACCAACATAAAATTAAAAAACCATTTATTAATTTCATGTAAAATTAATTAATTTTGCCTGTTAAATCTTATGTAAGATAACTAAAATATCAACAACCCCAACTGGAAGCATTAAGTAGTTCCCCTTACATTATTGTCGCAACGGAGGTTATTAGGACTTCCCTACAAAATCGGGTTTTGGTTTCCAAGACCGATCTTACAAAGGGTTGCAAAACCATACCATAACATAGGTTTTGGGGCCTTTTTGGCAGGGGGTGTACGTTATGACACTGACTTACATTAGATATGGTTTATTTGCACTTCTGTTTGAGCCGCACAACAACACAAACAAATCACACAGTCGCTATGGCTCTTGCGTATTGCCAACGCTACAGTACGAATTCAACAATTCAAAACCATTACGAGTAAAATGGGTATTTGCTTAAATGTGCCCATAATACCTTAGGCCAATATTTGATCAGCTTACCGTAATATGAAGGTAAACCTTTTACTTCAAGTTTTGTATTACCTTTTACTCGAAGCGGATAAATACACAGTTGAAAACACAGATAAGAATATGTATTTGAATTTCCAAATAAAGGATGCATTTTTTTATATTCTTGTTTTGTTATACCTGTTATATATAGTTTCTAGGTCTGCAATGGTAAAACACCAATCGGCAACCCATTAAAAATTTAAAGAAATGTTTAGTTATGCCTTGTTAATCACATAAATCTTTCAATTAAAGAATGGGCTAAATTATGAAACGTCAAAATTATATGGTTAATAAAACTACGTGTTTATCGCCAATCAGTTCATAAACTCATGCGATATCATAGTCAAAATGATAAAGACAATCAATCAGTTTATGCCCTTCGCTGTTACTAGTCTTTGCTCTTTGCAGACACTCTTTGAAAAGAATTCATATTTATCAACAATGATAGCATGTTTAAATTTTGAATTTTGATAAGCGTTTTAAAGTTCCTTAATATTTGAAAATATTTACCCAATCGTCAAACTTGGAATATTATCTAACAATCATAAGTAGAAAAACAAGCACAAGTTCTGATATCCGTTTGGAATTCAATAGAAAACACGCGATTGCATTCACCATGTGTTCGTCAAGAATTTAATATCGCTTGTGAAATAGTTATATATTTTCACATGTCTCAAGTAAATTTGTATACATTATCTCTTTGTACATTTTAGTAAGTTGCTTTCTCGACGCTTCTTCCTTTTACCGCGGTTCATTCAGTACAAGACTGCTCTAAAGCAGTACTCGTCAAACCCTTTTGACTCACGGAACCCTTAAAGCTATAAGGTGTTTTGGAGAATCCCATCCTCCCACACGCATTCTTAAAACGATATCTAACTTAAGTCAACAAGTTATAGGTACTTTACCTGAAGAATATTAATAAACGATTGTATTTGTTATTAAATAAATTTTAAAGTAATTTTTAATATAATGTACTTAATTAAGATTATTGATGTGTGATCCAAGTGTCACCTACCCGATGTATTATAATTAGTAACATGGATAACTGTTTTTATTTTTTTGCACAACCTGTTGAATGTCTAGGTCTATTAAATTTATCTGTATTCGGGTACTTTATATATATATCCTGTATTTAATTTGCTTTTATATTTTGTTTTTGTAGCCAATGACGTTGAGAAATGTTTTTCAGTTAAGTGCGTTGTTCTGAATGGCATTATATTGTTGACATTTGTGTGGAAAATCCTGTGTATTTTACATGACTTTTCAACCCTATATTCAGAAGCTGTTCTTATCTAATCTTAAAATTAAATTTTTGCGTCGAATCTGTTGATATGTCTCGATAAGCTGCTCCCTCTCCTTGATTAAAAGATGCTTTTTCCACAACTGAAAAAAGTGCATTTTTAATTAGGAAACTTTTTAGCTTTGTAAGACAATGCACTTATCACTACAAAAATACACACACAGGAAAACCTGGGTAGTAAACAATAGAATATTCACAATATAGTATGTAATACATATAAAGAGAAAACACTTTAATATTATTTTATTATTTTATTATTTACGTCAAAAAATATTACAAAATAAAGTTATATGTTATGAACAAATAAAGTTTTCAAGTTTAATGATTGGAATGAGCTTTACATAATTTCGGTTGTATATACTTCATAGATAACGCGAATTTATTTGGCATACTTATTTATAATTTTCCTTTCGATTTCTTGTGATTCGTGGATCTAGTAAGTATGACTCGTATATATAACCCCAGGGTCCCATGGAAAATATTTTGAAGTTTACTACTTTAAACTCAAAGGCATACTTCAAAGAAGAACTAGGTAAGTTAAACATGTGCTTGATTTTAATTGATTGATTATTTGAACCACATTAGCTATTTTCTCTTACTTATTGCGTGCAATATTATAGATGAAATGAATGTTCTCACATTATGTGAGAAAAGCAAGTTGCGTATTATTTCTGCAATATAATGAATTTTTATACTTATTTTTGCATTTTTCAATTAATTATCTTTTTAATCTTTTTAATCATTTAGAAATTCTCATAAAGTTTT
Source organism: Trichonephila clavata (assembly GCA_019973975.1). Taxonomy (NCBI): domain Eukaryota; kingdom Metazoa; phylum Arthropoda; class Arachnida; order Araneae; family Nephilidae; genus Trichonephila; species Trichonephila clavata. The sequence goes on from BMAO01017405.1 coordinate 10,596, forward strand.
TGACTAATATTTCAAACTCAAATATTCGATTAGGTTATTTAAATGAATCGCTAAGCTATTTCATATAGCGTAAGTTTAGATATGCTACGTATGGAGTCGCCTTATACATATGAATGTAAAATGGCTAATAATAATTTGTTATACTTGAGGATGAGGTGTTGTTTTAAAGCTAAACGCGGAATTTCGATATGATTTTTTCCTTCATACCATACGAATGGAATATGTTATGTTTCTAGTCTAATTCACACATTCAGCACCTCTTAAAAAAGAACATTTAAAAAAATTAATTTAAAACTGAGGAAATTATTTTTTAATTCAAATGCAAAGGTTACATAACACTGATAAACTAAACCAGAACAAACTGCAAATTAAAGTCGAACTATAAGAGTTTAAACGATTTTTTTCATATTTCTTTTCTTACAGAAACTAGTAAAATTTTTGCAAGTATTTTTCAACAAATATTTTGTACTGCTGAAAATTCTCTACAGTGATCATCATTAATCTTTAAAAATGAAGAAGTTTCATTTCTATCATATATAATTCTATATTTAGGCTCTATTCAAATAAATACTTTCCAAATTTCAACATTTGTCATTATTGTTAATTCAATAAACTCCATAAAACTCAATTCTTTTTGTAAGTAATCATATCAAAGAGATATCAAGTTTTTTTAAATCAAGGAAAAACATGTTTGCATTTTAAAATAAGCCTTCAAATTATTTTCTCAATCCCAATTCTTCTAAGCATTTTAAATTAGATTATTTTCTAATTTAATGGACAATTTTGCGCATAAAAAGGCTACCTTCTAATACCTTTATAATTAGAAAATATGATGAAAGAATTTCCTTATATAGTTGAGGATCGTTAAAATTGTTTTGCACGTGTATTGTTTAGAGAAAAAATGGAATTTTATTTTATAAAGCTCACGATAACAAAGATAAAAATCACATTAATATAAAAAATGTCAAGAAGGCTGAAAATATTGATTGGTGTTAGCACCACACACATGTTAAATATATCTCTCCTTTTACTCTGAAGGATAAAAATGTTATAAATGCCACTACGCGTGTTTGATATTCTGCTCTTTTTCTGGCTGACTTGGGATAATTGGATTTGATATTTAAAAAGAACCATGAGTAATAACGCTCTTATATTTTTCACTATAATAATCTGATAATCATAGCTTTAATAATTCTCTACCAGAAGAGTTTCATCATTATCATGTATGAAAAAAATTCTTTTAATTTTTAGAGACCAAAAATTTATTTGCTTAAATGAAAAAAGAAGAAATATATTTTTGCTTCTTAATTTTAACTTCTTAAGCAATTAAAAGTTTTCTTAATGCTTAATGGTTTGGTAGAATTACTTTTTTTCTGTCACGTTTTTTTTAATCAATAAGCATACAATGACGCTGTTAAAATTATCTTAATTTAAAATTCATATTTTTATCTATACGATTTTATTATTCGGAAAATATTTTCTTTTGCATGAGAGATAAATTTTATAGATTAATTTTTTATTTCGTAATGTATTCAAAAGAAATGAAAGAATTTATTCCATGTTTAATATATTGGAATTCTATGCAAATACAAACACACACAACTTGAATTAGAATTGCATTGATTTCAATTATTCTCTCTGCCACTTCACTTATTAGACTACAAATTGTTTTTAATTAGTCAGACTAGTATCAAAAAATATTTGAATAAATTTTTGTCATAAATTTATGAGACACAGTTTTAAAAGAAAATATATTCGATAGCGATGTTTTTAGACGCAATATACAGTAAAACATGTTTTTGTGCGATCTTTGTTTTTTATGTGATTTTATTTTTGTGTAATTTTTTATGAGCGAATTTATTTTTGTACGATTTTTTTGTGCGATCTTTCTTTACGCGATACAGGAACGGCTTTCGTGCCACTGTAATGTTTTCTGTCAATGTGCGTACACACTGGAAAACGCTCTGTTCATTAGTTATAAAGTCTCTAGACATGCACGTTCAATTGCTATCTGTCAGCACACTAGGAGCAAAATCTTAATTGAAAGACGAAACTTTTAATGACAATGACATTATCAATAGTTTGATACATTATGAAGACGGACAGGAAGAATCGAATCCTTTTAGAGTGGATAAAATATATGCTGAGATCCAGCTTTCCAACAAATCGGAAAAGTATCTTCTTAAAATAGATACCAATTCCGAAAGGAGTTAGAAATTCCAAAAATAAACTTCGATGATGTTTATCTAGTTATCGTGACGTTCACAAGCAACTGATCGACTGACCGTCGTCACAAAAACTTATCACTTACTTTATGGTGCCAAAAAATAAATCAATTGAAATTGTTTCTTCAAGTTACGAAAGCGATTTTAAACTAATTCATCACAGAAAATAGAATACTATGAGTAGCAGTGCATTATGTATGTGCATTTTGAAAATTTCTTCATGTATACAAGGAGAAATTAAATGTTATTAAAATGTTTCCATGTGGAATATAAATATTTATTTTGTTTGGAAAAACTTTCTCATAAATTTCATAAATACAAGATAAACAAAAAAATTCTTCCCGTTTGCACGTTTCCATTGAAAGAAGTGAGAATAAGTATGCAATTTCATGTATGATGTGATTGAGAAACCGTCAGTTGAGAATAGGATATCATTTGTTATAAACGCAGGTCTACTGCTCACATTCATCAATCGGAACTCGTACAGTAGCGAAGCAAAATGGACGTTTCGAAGGAGTTCGTTCGGGTTTGTTTACTTTACGACTTCAAAGGAGGCTTATCAACCGCTGCATCAAGTCGCCGAATATGTCAAGCGTTTGGGATAGTGCTGTCAATGAACGTACGGCAAGGCATTGGTTTCAAAAATTCAGGTCGGGAGATTTGTCCCTCTGTGATAAAGCTCGAACAGGACGACCACAGGCCTTGGATGACGAAGCCCTGCAGGCGGCCATTGAGGAGGACAGTAGTCAAACGTGTGTGGTGAACTTGCCAGACAATTCAAACACTTCCAGAGAAACGGTTAGACTTCATCTCCACCGCTTAGGTAAGACGTACAGGCTGAGCAAGTGGGTTTCTCACACGCTGTTGGAAGTCCATAAGCAACGACGAGTGGCAGCCTGTTAATCGCTGCTTTCTCGCCCCCGTAGTGCATCCATATTCAAACGGGTGCTGACCAGTGATGAGAAGTGGGTCCTGTATGACACACCCAAGCGTTCCAAACATTGGTTGTCACCCCAGGATACTGTCCCGCACAGCGCAAGACCACCTATGCACCCACTCAAGATTATGCTTGTGTCTAGTGAACTTGTCGTCAAGTGTATGTACCGCACAAAAACAGGTTTTACTATATTTTGCAGTACATTGAGGAAGTCATATAATTATTTTCTTCCTGATGGACTGCATATTGGCAACGAAGCCTTTGCAAACACGGCAAGTTCCAATATGTGAAAACCTTTTCATTGTGGCACCATCAAGTGGAGGCTTGATGGTGCCACATTTTGACATTTGGAATAATTTTTATTCAAGCTCTCGTCGGATGCTAAATATTGTCGAGAGTAACAATGCGAAATTGATTCTCAAGAGATATTTTACACATGTCACATAATCATATGACATGCGTGCCAATGATTTTTGCATCCAGAAAACCTATAGACTTCAGCAGGGAACGATCCCGCAATCATGGGCTTCGAAGCTACCACGCTACTTTTAAATCACAGAGCCAACACATTAATTATGCTATTTTTAGTTTTAAATAATCTTCTGAGCATTGTTTAACTATATCATATTCCTAAAATTGAATTATTAAGTAAATTTAGTTACCTTTCTGACATAAAAAAGGAACAAAGTCAACATTTTTCTAAATGTTATTTTTGCATGAAATATTTTGCTAACCACTCCAGCTCTGACGTTTTCCTTGTCGACACTGACCATCAAGAGATTTCTTTAGCATCACGGGGGCAAAAACAGTAGTCTTATACGTCATTAGTTACCTATTAGCCCCGATATCGAAATTATTTTCCCCAAATACCCTGTTAATGACAAAAGAACTTGTCTTTAAACCAGTGCTTCTCAAAACTTCAAAATTTGCGACCCAATATTCAATCATAATTTTTATCGCCCCCCCCCCCTCCATACTTTACCCAGATGTGTTGAATTCAATAATACTATACTTTGATGCTAAAGCTACAATGCCTCTTAAGTGCCACCAGCGTATATGTATACGTCTAGCTCAGCCAAAGTATTAATTGCCCTAGACAAATATATATATCGTCTTTCTGAAGTACAATCTTCTCTGTACACTGCTATCCATAAAATTATTGCGAAGGCTTTGGAATACTATAAAAGGACCTAGACAGTGTTTGAGAAGTATTTACTTATTTCAGAGAGATTCTTACTTATTTATTCCATTTCATCCCCCCCCTTCCAATACATCACATACGAGCGCCTACATGGAAAACGGTGGCATTGGGGAGCAAATACCGTAAGTTTTAATCAGCAGTTAAAAGGGATTAATTATAAACCATACAAAAATGACAAAGATAGGTGTTAATTTTTGTATACAATTTTATATATGACAAGCCCATTGGGTCACCGGTAATCATTATAAACTTGTCCTTAACTTGGTACTGCTTAATTAATTATAAAATACATTGTGACAGTACATTTACAGGTGTATTATATCACCGTAAATGTGATTTTTTTTATTATGTCAGAATGTATTTTGTTTACTTTCAGTAAATTAATAATTTTTCAAAATAATCTTTTGTTCTCTAATTTTAATATGCTAGCGCCTCCCTGGTAGGTTTATAATGTCCCCCTAGGGGGTCGCTCCTCACAGTTTGAGAAACGCTGCTTTAAATCTTCTTTTCTCTGACTATTTAAAGTTAAGGTATCCAAACACGTTGAAATAAGTAACTTCGGACAAGTACATATTTTTTTTTGTTTTCTTTTTACAGAACAGATCTAGATATTGGCTTTAAAAACATACTTTGTTCAGTTTCTACTCTACGAAGTTACAATAAATTTTATAAAGTTAGAAAAACCGTAAATAGGTCTTTAATCTTCAGAAGTGGACATTTAAATTGTTCAAAATCTGAAGCGATTTTGATAATTTACACAAGATGTTATAAATGTATTTTTATAAAACTTTTTTAACCTGATGTTTATGTTATTTTCTAGAGAATGTACTAAAATATTTCTTATTGTATGAATACTTTTTGTGTTATGGCCTATTATTTAAATTATGGTTTCATAAAAATTGGCCCGTTTCTTATAATATTTACCGATCAGCTCTAATCTTTTTAAATTTTAATAACCCATTAAAGTTTTGGCACATTTTTCTAGGTAAATGCATCTAATTTGTTTTAGTAATATTTTGACTGCTTTCAGTTTATTACTTTTTTCTCTAATTGCTTTTAAGATTTTCAAAAATATTGCTAAAATTTCACTTATAATTGAGATTTTTGTAAATTTTAGATAATGCTATTTAAATATTATTATATAGTTAATTTTTGTATTTATTGGTATTCGTTCCTAAAAAGACATTTATAATGTTTTAGTACAATATATTTTTTTAAAGTGTTCTAAGAACGTTTTCATGCAGTCTTGACTAAACATTTTATTTTGTTAAGAAATTATAATGTTCAACACATTCAAAAAGAGTGAAGTATCTGGAAATTAAGAATTTTTCAGCACCAAGTTATATTTTGAATAATTATATAAAAAATAAATACAAAATATTTTTGTAAAAAAAATGATTAAGTAACATTTGTTAGTTAAAAAAGAAAGAGAGAAACATTAATACTGCTAGATTAAGCAATTTAGTAAGTTACTAAGAATTTCAGAATTATGTCGAAGAATTAAACATCTTATATATTGAAGAATTTTTAACAAGATATATTATTTTTGTGAGAATTTGGAAAAAAATAGAGGATATTTTTTTAAACATCATGTAAAAAAAATAATTATTTTCAAAGCAATATTGAAACTTATTATTAGAAACTTACATTTAGAAATGCATTGCCTTTAATTATTATATAAATTACAACCTTAAATATTTTTCTTAGGAAAAGCCTACAAAATTCTAAGAAAAAAAATTATTATTTCACCAAAAGTAATACCTGGAAATAATTTTTTTTATATATATTTTTCAAAACTTTTCGCTAACCAGGAGAAAAAATTAAATACTATAATATTTTATTGTTGTCCTGAAATTACTTCATAATATTCTAATGTGAAAAACAGTTTATTCATTAAGATAATTATTTATCTTTTTAATACTCGAATGAAAATACAATCGTTTTAACCGCTCTGATAAGTACAAAACCTTTAAGTAATTAATTTGTGTCTTTTAACAGATTAACAAGAATTAAAGAAAAAACATTTCGAAGTATCAGCGGAAAGAGATTTTTTGGCATCCTGCATGCTATTTTAATCAGACCTTAAAAATAATTATAATCCCCTTTTAAAAATAAATAAATAATTCCAAATATAATGATAATATCATTTTGGAGAAGAATCGTTACATTTTTCTTATTTATTAGGAAATTAATCCACTTGCTATTTTTTCCCCGCGCTATCATTTTTTCATTAGTAATGACTGCTTTAAAAAAAATTAAAGCTTACATTTTAAAAAATTTTACACGGTTCAATCTCATATAGTTTTTATTTAATTTATTATTGTTTCTTAACATTCCATAAAATTGTTGAATTTTTTATTGTAATCAAAGCTAAAACACAAATTCTTTCTATTTACAATTAACTGTTAATGTTTAAATTATATGTTCCAGGCTTAAATAAAAATAAAATTATCTCATGCATAGCTCTTTTAAAAAGGCTCGTTGAAACACGTTCATTCCAAGTCACCAGACATGATGCTGGTCGACCAAGAGCTGTACGCAGTCCACTCCTCGAAAAAAGCATCTTCAACGTTGTGGCTGGTGTACTTGACTCGGGTCTAAGAGCTGGTGCTCATCCTGTAAGAGTGAGTCATGAGACCGTTTGTAAAGTTTTAAACAAAAATCTCTTACACCTCTTCCATTTTCAGTGAGTACAAGATTTAAATCCGGCAGACCTTCTTCTCGGACTACTAGTGGGTATTACAGCAATGTGCGCTGCAGCTAAATTGCATGGCTCATGTACTGAACAGTTATGAACATTTATTGTCAACATTACACATGTCAACGTTGCTTTTTTGTCTTTCCTTTCGTCTCTTATTTTTCGTGTTTGTACCCCACCGCTTCACATGCGCTCATACATTCCTGTACAATAAATGATTGTTACAATGAATGTTGCCCTTTAAGTTTGTGCCATGAATTTGGGACCACCCTGTATAAAGTGAACCAAACGTTTTGGCTTGATTATAAAAATTCATTACAAAATAACCATTCAATATACACTGCTAGCCCCCGTAAATGCAACCGAGTTCGTCAGAGGAAAGATAGTGGCCTACCAAGATTGTAGATTATCTTTCAGGGAAATTGGTAGTCGCGTTTTGGACGAAACCGAACAACTGTAATGCAGATATGTAATCGTTGGATGCAGGAGGGTACGACGGACCGACATGGTCGATCGCATCCACCTCAGTGCGCCACTTCACGTGAGGACAGGCAAATTGTGCGCATGGCAGTGACGGATCGCTCAGTCACATCACAAGCCATAGCACAACACATTGAGTCTGTAAAGCATCATTCAGTGTCTGAGCGTACCATTCGACGCCGTTTACACCAGAGTGGTCTGTCCGCAAGACGTCCATTGCTTGGTCTACCCTTGATACAGAAAAACAGACGTCTCCGCCGCCAATGGTGCGATGAAAAACAGGATGTGGGTGGTAGAATGGAATGAAGTTGTCTTTACTGACGAGTCACGCTTCTGTCTGCAACACCACGATGGTCGGATTCGAGTCTGGAGATACCGTAGAGAGAGGATGCAGGACAGTTGCGTTATGCACCGCCACATTGGTCCTGCACCGGGTATTATGGTATGGAGCGGTATTGGATATCATTCTTGCACTCCTTTAGTTCGCTTTGCCGGTACTTTAAACAGCCAGACTACACCTCCGAGGTGTTGGAGCCAGTTATCATTCCTTACCTTCAGGGCTTGGCCACAGCCATATTTCAGCAGGATAATGCGCGACCACACGTGGAACGCGTTGTCCAAAGGTTCTTCGTCAATCACCAGATTGAATTGCTTCCCTGGCCGGCTCGCTCTCCGGATCTTTCGCCGATAGAAAACATGTGGTCCATGGTTGCTCAACGATTGACCCAGATTACACCCCCAGCCTCCACACTAAATCAACTTTGGCAACGTGTGGAAGCTGCTTGGTCTGCTGTACAGCAAGAACACATCCAAAGTCTCTTTGAATCAATGCCGAGGCGTGTGGCAGCTGTCATCTCCAACAATGGTGGCTACTCTAGTTACTGATTCTGGTAGGAACCACACTTCACAGAAGTCTATAAATTTAATCATTTGATACTTGGTCAACATGTTATCTACAAAATAAATTTTGTTGTGCTATCTCTTGTCTTTCTGTTGCATTTACGGTGGCCAGCAGTGTAATAATGTAACTTTTTTATCATTGGATAGGTCGATTTTAATAGTTTATTTTTTCCAGTATATGGCATGAATGCACCTTTAAAAGGTTATTCATCTGAACATTTGTAAGGAGGACATCAATTTTTGCAGAAATGGCGTCGATTGAAGAGAAAGCCCTATGTGTATTTTAGTTTCACGGAACGAAATCGTGCATTCATGTTCAAAGTGAATTTCGTTGTTATGAATATCAATACCGCAAGCAAGTTTTGCAAGGATTATTCATGCAAACTTTTGGTTGAATGCTTATAAAGTTCAAAAATTGTTAAAGAACAATCGGAAAGAACTGGAATACCGATTTTATACATGTTCCGAGCTACCGGATGAGGGCACATATTGAAACTTACCGAGGTATATGGTGTCATAAAATATCATAAATAAACTTAAATTATTTCCAAAGAGACATATGTCTAATTATAGTATTTAGAACAAGGATGGCCAACCGTTTTGCGAAGAGTGCAACTATATGGAATAAAAAATATATGCTTGCCCTTTTTAGCTGAATCGTACTCAGAAATTATATTCAAATTTTGTATTGTTATTATAATTATTAAAAGCAAATGTAAATGAGCTGATTAATTTCGCTTCATTCTTGTAAACGTGTTGTATAATAAACGAAAAGAGAATTTTTCAGAATAGAGTCATGATATTTCCTTTTGTTTTTTTTCTCTGCTTTTACCTTAACACATCTATATATCAACAAGACATTCGAACATTTTTATTATGTACTCACAAAAAAAACACGTTTTCTTGAGATCCTAATTTCGATGTTCTGAACTTGACGTGCCAGCATTGCAATCGAACTTTAGTTATCAGTTTTTCTCGTCCGAAATTCATACCTAGATTAATAAAAGTTATTAATCTTTGTTTTGTCAATCGCGAAGAAAACTTTTTTTTTCACTGTGGATAAATTTTAAAGAAAAGAAAAATACGATGTTAATAGCACAAATTCTTCATGTACATGTGCTAAAAAGAATATTAAACTAACAATGAAAGTTGACTGTTTATCAAAATATATTATGAGTTTTATATAACTTACATATAAATCACATTATCATATACAAACAAAAAATATAACGTACTTGTAAAAAAAAAATTCTGACATAATCTCTTGCAGTTTACTACCATTCATTCTACCGGCTTTTAAATAAAATAGTAATGTTTCAAAAATTTAAAATTGATAATTAGAGATTTGATATAAGTGATTGGCAAAAACACAATTTGCTTTATTCAGAAGAACACTATTAAGATTTTTTTTAAGAAACATCATTTCTCTCTCTCAAAAAAAAAAGGCTTCATTAAATATCTCTTGTATGTAGTTTCTCTTCATAAAATTAGATATCTCTCCTGAGATATCTTCATTTACACTTCTGAAAAAAAGGAGATGATTTCTTTGATTAAATAGGAGTAAAAATACGCGCGCTCGAGGAGGTTTCTTTTTTCTTTTTCTTCTCTAACAACGTTTTCGAAATGAATTACTAAAGAATGTGTGAAAAAATCCAAATAAAATATTCTTGATAACGTAATGAAAGCTTAAACGATAAAGAAGCGAAAAAATAAAAGTTATATAAAAAGCAAAAAAATACTCTTAATTCAGTTATTTTTTACCGCTATTAATTTCAATGAAGGATCAAGGTGTATTATTAATTTTTTTCCCCTTAATTTTACTTTGAAATGGCACTTTTGCAGGAAAATGTTTGTTCACCTTACCCTTTTATTTTTCGCTCACTTTAATTTTATTCTTCACTCTTTCAGTATTGTTTGCTATTCACTTTTTGCAAAAGTACATAAAGCAAATTTTTTCTTGTACGGTCTATTATAGAAGCGTTTAAAATTGGAAGCATATTATGCAGATGAGGTTACAAATTTTTTTGCAAAGAAATATAAAAGAAGCTAAGAATGAGAGTGGTAGTAAAAAACTTGAAAGAAATAAAATAATTTTTTTTTCTCTTGAAAATTTTAAATATTCATCATCATTTATAATCATTAACTGCTCATTTCTTTTAGAACGTTTATTTTATACAACTTTAATTTTATACAGGTATTAATTCCTTCGTGTTATTTCTTTTCATGAATACTAAAAATTTAGGTTTTGTATTTAGAACTATAAAATTAATTATGATTATTTTAAATAAATTTTTCTTTTCATTTAAAATTTTCATCGTTTTACTGAAATAAATTTCAAAAATAAAACTAACAGTTATATAACCCCTAATTTAGTAAATACAGTCGACTCTCGATAATTCAAACCTTCGATAATACGAACCTCTCAATCATTCGAAGTATATGCTCAGTCCCTAGAAAAAACTCTTGTTATTTCGTACTAAAACAATACGTTTCGGTATACTCAATATTTCGAAGTAAAATCTGTGGCTGGCCAGACTACAGCACCCGTTAATTCGAAGTTATCTCACAAAACTCTCAACAATTCGAACACTCACTATCATGTGCAATCCGGTAAAAAAGAGGTTGGAGTTTTCAAGTTTTGTGTTGCATTGTCTCTGTGTGTCTCCTCTGAAACGTAGCTCCTTAAATGACCATCTGTCTGCTACACCTTCTTAGTGTTTTCCGGTTCCTCAAGTGAAAAGACACTTTTATGGTTTTCATTCCTTTAAGTGGGTAATAGATCAATCGCACCTGTTGTCAGCCGTCCATATCTTTCGTTTAACACGTAGCCTTGCTGCACAAGTGTTCAGAAATAATGGTCCCCTATTAAGAAGAGATGCGTTGTATTGTGTTTGAATGTATTGAATGCATTCGTTTAATACAGGACTTTTAAATTCTCTAAAATATTTATACTGTAAAATATTTATACTGTATGTGTGTACTTTTTAAAAATGTTTTATATAAAATAATTTTCTACATGTACAAATTGTTGTTTTATTACATAGTTTCAAATTTAATGGTGTTAGAACAAAATTTCTCTAAGTGTATTTTGGGAATTTTTTCTACCCTCTTGATAATTCGAAGTTTTTCACTGACCCCACCAACTTCGAATTATCGAGATTCGACTGTATTATATAATAGTTTCACAGATTTTGATTACTTACTTTTTTTTACATTGCACAAAAAAAGTTTTACCCGTAAAAGTTTATTCAACTTATGCATAAAAAATAATATAAAATTATTCATTCGGAACTGATCCTAAAACCGAAACTGAACCAAAATAAATTTTTTTGTTGATTTGGAACAAAATATACGGTTTGAAGCCTTGCTTACTTCTACTTGAGGAACGTATATACATGCTCAAGTCAAGTGTTAGTAAGAGTCCATGTCTGATGCAGGTTTCGTCAAGAAATGTCTGAAAACGTGTGTCTGGTAAATTAAAAAAATCAGTGTTTCTGCTTTTTCCTCAACAAGTCGATGTCACAGTTTCTTAGAAAAGCACTTGGTTTAGAATCTCCTCCTTTTGGACACAGTTGAAATCATTATTCAGTCATTGATAACTTGTTTAGAAAATTTTCCCTAAACTTTTCCTGTTTCTTACTCTCCAAGGCCCCCGTACAATCAAAGATTTACCATCCCCACAATTTATATGGAGATTATTTCCTATTGGGCCCCTTTTCTCATGCGGAAACAAAGAGCCACGTTGGATTTCCTTAGAAAAATAGTTTAAGGCATCCAACTAGTTACGACAACCTTTTTTTAAAAAAAGGTGGTATGGGGATTTTTTGTTATTTTTAGATTTGTTTAGTGCATTTTAAGAAAAATGTGCTAAAATTAAGAAGAGAAAAAGAAATTCTTATTACTAAAATGGGAAAAAATAGGTAAAAATTAAGAAAAAAATAGCATAAACGCGGTCTATTCTGCACCAAAGGTCTATGAACAAATTTTCAATTTTTTAAATCTAATGAGTTGTTATATTATTCAATTTTGTAATGATTTTCAGGATAAGAGATGTTTTCTTTTTTACAAAAACTAGAGCACTTTATCTCGGTTACTATATGAAAATACTTAAAAAGACAGTGATTATATTCACATAAAGGACTGCAAATTTTGTAATAAAACAGTGATTGATAAATTCAAAAGTTAAACAATTCTACTATTATACAGAACTTACAGAAAAAACTTCAGTTAATTAAGTTTAAAGCCTTTTTAGCAATTGCTGACCCCGTTTGATTATTTTCAAAACATCACATTTCGAGTAAAACGCGTTTTAAAGTATGACATCTTGCTTAAAGTAATGGCATCTGCTTCTACTAAAACACTTGTAGTTTTTGTTCTAGTAAACGGAAAATGATAAACTTGGTATTTTTATAAAGATTATAAGATGGCCTATAAAAGAATCACAAAAAACCTTTGCCAATTTTTGGCAAAATTCACAGTTTTAGGGTAGTCGGATATCTTAATCTTTTATAAAAAGGCGGGTCTCTCTCAAGAGAAGGGATTGCTCCTACATTCTACAAAAATTACATTCTGGGAATGTTTCATAGCTCATATCATTCATTTAAAATTTCATGTCTGCATTAATAAGCTCAAAAATTATGAGAAAATAAGGGATCATCCATAAAATTTACTGTAATACCAGAAAAAAGGTGCCCATCTCAAGCAATAAACCACTGAGAAATATCCTTCTTAACAAAGTCGAGTAGTTTATTTATATGTATTTGGGATGCCCTCCGGAAAATCGATGACGATGTATGTATCAAAATCCCAAGAAATGAGGATGCAAGTGATAAGGGGAATGGTATCGTATGGGATAAATATTTTTCGGGATATAAGAAATTGAATCTGGGGATGTTAATATCTTTCGCAAATTGATGTAAGATCCCATTACGAAATATTTTCGTCCCCAAACTGAACATAAATAGGATTATGTCATCATATTAATATAGATATATTTATTCTTATCTAGAATATACGTACATTAATATTTGTGTAGCATATGAATGGAATACTATTATACTGGTCAACTGAAAATGTAACACCAGGAAGGAAAACAAATATCAAAAATTATTTATTGTACGTATTTAGCTCAGTAGGAAAAAATATGATTAATTTGTAGATAATTTGGTAGTTCACAGAATTTGAAATTAGTAAACTTTAGACGCTTAAGGTATCCGACTACCCTAAAATTGTGAATTTTGTCAAAAATTGACAATTTTTTTTATGATTTTATTTTATGGTCCATCTTATTAGCTTTATAAAAATACCAAGTGTATCATTTTCCGTTCACTAAAGCAAAACCTTTAAGTGTTTTAGTAAAAGCAGATGTCATTACTTTAACCAAGATGTCATACTTTAAAACACGTTTTACTCAAAATGTGATTTTTTGAAAATAATCAAACGGGTTCAGCGACTGCTAAAACAGTATTGAACATAATTAACTGGAATTTTTTCTGTAAGTTCTGTATAATAGTAGAATTGTTTTAACCATCAGATTTATCAACCACTGTTTTATTACAAAATTTACAGTAACTCATGTGAATATAATCACTGTTTTCCAAGCAATTTCATATAATAACAGATAAAGTGCTCTAGTTTTTGTAAAAAAATACCTCTTATCCTGAAAGTAATTTAAAAAATGAATGATATAGCAACACATTAGATTGAAAAAATTTAAAATTGGTTGATAAACCTTTGGTACAGAGTGGACTGCGTTTATGCTATTTTTGGTCAATTCTTACCTATTTTTTCCCATTTTGGGAAAATAATTTCTTTTCTCTTCTTAATTTTAGCACATTTTTCTTAAAATGCACTAAACAAATCTAAAAATAACAAAAAAATCCCCATATCTCCTTCTTTTTTAAAAAAAAAGCTGTCGTAACCAGTCGGATACCTTAAAGAGCTCTATCCAAGTTTAGCGTCGAACCAAAATTGGTTTTGATGACAAGTCCTGGCAACTCATTCCATGGTGTTCAAGTCTTTTCCAAACTTCATCCGTCGTAGTAGTAGGAGAATGGTGACGGCCCAGTCTCTCAAAAAATGATGATGAAAGACTTTTGATGAGTGAGAGATCTGGAGAACGTGTTGGCCAGGGAAACCGTCTACGACAATAGGAATTGAGGTAAGTCAAGACATAATGGGCAACAAATGATCTTTCGTTATCTTAATGAAGCATGACGTCTCCTACGCCTCGAATTTGGGCACAGACATCTGATTAATGTAACACTGTGTATTCAGAATATCGATGAAGCATACAAGTAGAATCCATGCAGCGTACATGATGGTTGAAGATACCATCACATCAAGTGCACACCCGTACTACGATATCAAATGCAAAGAGGCGAATACGTTTTCTTCGGTACTTGCAGAGATGGATGAGTCAATTTTATGCTACGCGTAGACCACTACTTCTGTATCTAGTTTGGTTGTCGCCAACTATTCTCTGAGTTGCTGCGTCGAAGGAAGCCATGATAATAGTTATCCTGCTGTTCCGGATGTGGTCACATTGGACCTTTGCGCATGCTTACTTTCTCGTGAGAACAGAGTTCAACAAAAGGGTTTCGAGTTGAGAACCAACCCTCCAAGAAGATAATGTATTGTGATACAAACGAAATATATATATATATATATAATATATATATATATATATATATATATATATAACCTGCAATCACACATGGTTCCTAAATCCTGAAGTTTTCTTTGGT
The DNA here is from genome assembly GCA_019973975.1 of Trichonephila clavata. Classification (NCBI taxonomy): domain Eukaryota; kingdom Metazoa; phylum Arthropoda; class Arachnida; order Araneae; family Nephilidae; genus Trichonephila; species Trichonephila clavata. Next base: position 25,783 of record BMAO01017405.1, read on the forward strand.
ACTGCTGTGGCTGAGATTTTATTCTATATCGACTATAGTTAGCTTAAGTTTATAACTCTTTTGTGCATATTTTTGTAATATATATATATATAATTGTCCCAAATAAAAAATTGTCTCCAAAATTCTTGAAAATAGTGGAAAGAATACAAAATACACAGTAAGAGAAAGGTACTTTACAAAAGAGTGTCCCCTCACCGGTTGCTGGAATGTGATTGATAGTAAAAGTAACAAAGTAAATACTTAAACACACACATACACAGATGCTGCCTCACTAATGAGGTTGGAAAATTCTTGGAAAAGAAAGTACAAAGAAATACCACTCCTAAAAAATACAAAAAAAAAATAATAAAACAAGGGAGGGAAGATGCAAGATGAAAGAGGTTCATATTTTTTCCTATTATATTTTTGTAAGGAAGGAAAAATAACAGTGACCACATAGCGACAGAATGCGTAGACCTTCACTGAGGAATGAGAGCTGCATTGACCCTTGGTTACTCTGACAAAAAAAAGTGCCTCCCATCAAAATAAGGCTTTCTGGTTTATAGTAGAAGAAACCAAGGAAGAAAGGGGAAGTATCGTCACAAGAACATATCCACCCCCTCCTCCATTTTCTGTGCACCCCCAAGGCAAAGGAAATAACAATTAGGAGGGAGTCATAAAAGGGAGAGAAAGAGGTAAATACTCATCAAATAGTACAAGGTAAATGAGGAGGTAGGGGGAATTGACATTGGTCAAAACGCAAGAGGGGACCATCACCATCAAAGAGCCAGAATAAAATTAAATAAAAATAACGAAATAAAACTGCATTACAAGATCCAAAGGCCAGGAAATATAGAAAAGAGGAGGGGGAGGATTTATATAATATAATATATCACATTTAGATTTGGAAATAACTAGGTACGAAATTAATTTATTGTGGATAGTGCGATTAGTAATAATAGAGTTAACCCAAGAGTTAAGAGCATTCCGATAGGGTTTTAAAATTTGGTAGTCAGCAGTGTACGGGCAGTGAAATAGATAATGAACGGCGTCCTCTGGTGACACCCATATGCAATTTGGAAATGTAAGAAGATTGAATTTGGATTAGTAAGCGGGGAAAGGGCCGTAAGTAGTTAGGAAATGAACCAAACATATAGAGGTAGGAAGAAAGTTGAAGTTAGGATTATAAAAACAGCTTTTATAACTGAGTGTATATGTCATGTAGCAAAAATCCCACTTTCTGACCCAAGTTCCATGATGTGGCTGTGCTATTCAGAAAGACTGATATGACCTGAACTCAAGTCTCTCCTCTCGGGGTTAGTGGAAGGAGGTCATTTAAATTTTGCATGATATTCAGTACGACCTCTTGAATAGTTGGATTCAATATTCGAATGATAGTCGTTGAACACCAATGCGAGTAGCAATATCGAAGAACGATAAACCTAACTCATAATGGTCCATAATCCTGCCATAATTGAATTTTGATGCATAATGGTAGCCGATTTCTTCCTTCTTATGCGAGGCATAACATGTTCTCATACACAGTTAACACTTAAATACGATTTCTTGATGAGAAACTCAAGTGCGACTTTCCTTTTATTCTAAGTTTGAGATGGTGTTCCTTCTTTTGCGTTGTTCGCTTGAAACCTAATCATTTGCTTACCACAGAGAATTGGCTTCCTTTCTTGAGAACATAAAGCTTGTATCATCTTTATTTGTTTTAGGGTGTTTACCTGTCACCTCAATCATAACCAGTTTGCTGACGTAGCAGCATTATAAAACAAAAAAAAGGAGAAACATTACCCGTATTATAAAGTTTCTATTGCAAGTGATGTTTAATCTCTCTTATGAGAACGCATGTGTTTTGGGAAAGGCAATTTGCAAATTATATCTCGCAATGAGTTTCAAGTACTTGGTTCACAAAAACAAAAAAAAGGTGAGAAATAATAAAGATCTCCTAAAACGGCAGATTAGTTGTACGGAAAATCAGAGCTATTTCCTAAAAATATATTATAATATTATAAATAACTTGGTGGGTATACAAATACGAATTTAAAATTTTTTAATTTTTATTTCCACAAATGTAAGCAGGGAACTTATTAATCACAATGGCCGAAATCCTTCATTTTGTGAAGGTTTCCACTATACGTGTAATTAATTCTCTTTCGAATAAATATTACATATTTTTGAATGAATTCAAACACACACGCAGTCAGATTTCAAAATATCTTTATCTATTTTAAAATCTGTGATATATATATATATATATACACCCATGAATACAACTACGTACTAAATAATACTACACCGCGTGAAATATTTCCCATTCCAATGCCAGGCCTTTTCCCAAACAAAGATTTTAATCCAAATGTGTTTCTCTGTGATCTCCATTTTCCAAACTTGTTTACCTTCTTTACTTCAACAAATATACGAATCCCACCCCCTTCGACAGATGTCGCAAAAACAGAAAGTTTCGTACAAAGGCTCAAGCATTCGTCGTGAGATTTCGAAAATCAAAAGCTGTAAATAAGAACTCGAGTCGAAATCTTTGTAATCTCAACGATACTGATTGAAACTCCTATAATGAATATTTGCTTTGAAGTCAGGTTTCCTCCTTTAAAGAAAGAAGGAATTAGGAATCAATCCTAAATTCTTTGAAAAAGCACAAATTTCTCTTTTGTAATTAGTAAGTTCATGTTTCAAAAAGGAACTCAGTGTATCTTAATTGTGATTGTCTTTCTTACTGAGATAAAAGTACAAAAGTGTTGCCAACTGTATCGAACTTCCAAGAAAACTGCAAGCAAAAATATTTCTGTGAATAAAGAAGGGTTATAGATTTTTGAATGAGTTAATGGGGAATCTTTCCCCGAAAATGAAAAGAAATATTCTTCAGAAAAATATCAAACTACAGAAAGGCGTACATATAGAGCTTGAGTAGTTGCCATTTCTTTAATGCATTTGTGTATTGATTTGGTTCTAAACTACCCTGAACTACATTCGAAAAGAAAATAATTTTTCCCTTTCAAAATTTCCGGAATATATTGACCAAATACCGTTACTTCTTTAGTAATTTGCATCCTATAAAAACTGTTATAATAATAATACTACTTTTCAAAATTTCTTTTTGTTTTGTTTTGTTATCCTTATAATGTAAGTATGAGTTGTGGATTGAACAACCAGAATGACATTTATTTCTCTATTCCTAAAAATATTTTATCAATGGAAAAATATTTTTTTTCTTAAATCCTCACTAAGAAACTGATCCGTAAGATAATCAAAAATCTAGCCTTACACAGTTATTTTTATTTTTTTTATTGGTTTCGGAATATTTCTTTTTAGTTTTATAAGTTTTAGAGTAATGCCAAAATCTTAATAAGTAAATTGAATTTCTCTTTAATGGATAATAATGTATGGATAAAAATTGACTTCAATGGAGTAATGGAATTTTTGATATTGAGTAACTATTCCAAATTTCACAAAAAACTTTCGTTATGTCAAGAAAAGGTTTACCCATTGTCATATGCTCTCTGTAGCCAGAATGAATCTGTTTAATAACTAACTAGCTGTATGGAACATTGGTGCACGGGCTTTCTCGAATTTATAGATTTTTCCTATGGTAATTTCCCCTTCTCTTAATATCAGCACTTCGAAGAGTTTGTATGATTTCATATTAATGCATTTCAATTTCCATTTTCAAAATTTCATGCACTTATCATTTTCAGACAAGTTTCTTTTTCTCCCTTTAGCCCGGAGTTACACGCGATTTTTAGTACTAATCCCCATAAGAATTTCTTCTTTCCCTATGACGACAGCACTTGTGTGTGTATATATACGCGCGCGATTTGAGTGATTTCTATAATTATGTCATTAAAATTTCTTTTTTTCGAAATTTGTTCCACTTCTTTACCTTGCAAACAGGTTTCTTTCCTCACCATTTAACCCGGGGTTGCACGGACATTTTCAAATGTATAACATATTTCCATGGAAATTCCACTTCCCATCTCGGTGTCAGAGCTTTCTGGTGTGTGTGTGTGATTTCATATTATTATCATTACAATTTAGATTTCCGAAATCTCCTTTTCATTGTCAAACACACACATGCTTCTTATCTATATCTTTAGTGCAGCGTTACACGAACTTTTTGGACTGTAAAAATATTTTTCCCTCTCTTCTTGCCCCAAAGAAAAATTTTTTCTTCAAGTTTCGATCAATGATATATAAACACACACACACACAGTACTGCTTTAGTTAAAAAAATTATTAATTTAAAGCAATGTTGTTGTTGTTGTCGTGTCCTTCCCGCAGGGAAGGAATGAAAGTTGCCATTGCCTGTGAGACAGGTTGAACTTCTTAATGATAGATGGCGACACCACCTATCTCCACCTCCACAATTTTGGCATGGAACTGAAGGGGAGAGATATATTCTCTAGCCCCCTGCACTCGTGGTTTCTGCTGCGACCGCCCACAAGACTTTCGGACCCCCTGATTTAACGAGCTCGTACTCCGTCTATACTCGGTGGTATTTAGTGGCATCGAACCGAGGCCCTCAGGTCTGGAGTCCGACACTCTAACCACTAGGCTACCCTCGGCCTGAAATTTAAAGCAATAAAAAACTAATTCAAAATTTTCGGGAATAGTAATGTTAGTAACTCTAATAAACTCATCCTAGCTTCAAAAATGGGCAAATTTATGCACTTTATAAAAACTATTCAGCTGCAGTATTATTTACAATAAATCAGGAGGTAACTACTGATTGGAATCTGGATTCAGAAAGCGAAATATCACGGCTGCCTTTCAGCAGTAAAGAACAGTTTTTTAAATAAATATTTTTTTTGAAACGCAATGTTAAAAAAAATGTAAAAAGGAATGAAAAGGATACATATATGCTTTATTACAATTTTTTTTGATTCAGGTCATCAGTTTTTAAAAAATTGATATTCTCTAGGTATTCAAAATTTTTATTGGCATTATAAGTTCATAATGTTGAAGGGAGATATTTTCTCTCTATCTCTGTATGAATAGCTCAGCAAAGATTTAGAGTTCTCAAAGACGTGATCGGATTCAAATTGGTTATTTGTGACTGTCCTCGATGAATTTCCCTTTTCAGTCCAAGTCATCACTATGTTTCTTTCTTGAGGGGGAATGTATTCAACTTGCATAAAAAAGCAAATTTCCAAAAAAGGTGTGTTTCTTCGGGAGAGAAGGACTATGTCAGCGTTTCTCAAACTGTGGCGCGCACCTCTAGGTGGACGTAATAACTCTACGAGGGGGTGAACATATTGAAATGTCAAAAATAAAATATTATTTAAGAAAATTATTAATTGATGGAAAGTAAACAAGCAAGATAGTTAAAAAAATGCAGATATACACTGATATAATACACTTTTAAATGTATCAGTACTGCACAATGTATTTTTAACACGCTTTTATAAGTTTCACTCGCATGTAACGGAATCTTGGAACTCGATTTTTACCCACTTTAAAAGGTCAGATCAATTCGAAATTTTGCACACTTGTCAAGGACCGATGACAATACAATAATTTCATAATTCTGTTCATTGTCCTTTTCAGATGTCAGGAATAAGATAATCAGATTTGCGACAATTCCATATTCACTTCATGTTTGCATTTATTGCATACACGATTTTCAAATTGCGAAGATTCCATATACCATTTTTAGATTGGACTATTTCATACACCATTTCAGATTTGCACAAATTCAATTAGAAAAAGAATAAGGTGAACCCCAAAGCGAGTGTTTTGAATTTAAAACTAATTATATGCAAGTTTTAAATACACTTGCGGTTAATAGAAGTAAAACAAACCAAAAAGTGTTCTGTATCTGATAAAGTGGAGGGTGGCTGTGTGTTTGTAATTCTTACCATAATATAAACATTTTTCCGAAAATGCAAGTAGAAAAAAGGCTCGTGCATGGGGAAAAAATAATTTATGTTCTAACTGCTAATTTTTTGAAAAATTTTATAAAGCAATAGTTTAGAAGTGATGATACGAATTAACATTAGAACAATACGTTTAAAAGGTGAAAAAACGATTGACACTTAATATTTCCAGGTTTTATTAACTCGCTTTCTTTAATGTCTGTCTGGGTGGAATTCTGTAATTGATTTTAAACTGTTTGACTTTCTGATGAGCTAGAGACTTGAAATTTGGACCATAGCTCAGAAGTGAATGAGAATGCATGAATATGTGAATAGAGTGGGAAAAAAACGAAAAGGAGGAATTTATACTTTTTAGTCCGTTATAAAAACATGGTACATTAAAATTTTTTTAATTCGAACGTTTTCTTATTAACATACTTTTATTTGTTTGACCTGTTCTATATATATATGTATATATATATATAGAGAGAGAGAGAGAGAGAGACGGAATCTCTACTAATATAACGATACGGGACTCATACGAAGCCCCTAAACGGAGAGAATAAATACACTTCAGACCCGTTAACTAATATCCATTGAAGAGCAAGACTAATTCCAGCAGCCACGTAATTCCACCTTCAAATATCAAACTCAAGGATAATTCAACAATGAATAAATGATAGTTTAAAAAACTAAAAAACACGCTTTTATTGTAGATGGAACTAAAAAATGAAAAATAAATTATAGTTTAAAAAAAACCCTTAAAAACACGCTTTTATACTGTATCGAACTAAAAAGTAAAAAAATAAATCTTAATATGAAAATAAAATGATTAATGAGAAAATTAATGTCATTGGGGGAGGGGGGGGGGTAAAAGCGTGGGGTGTTCTATAAATGTATCAATTGTTATAATTTCTAACTTCTATTCCGAAAAGCTGAATTAGTGTAAAAATGTAGTACAAAGCACCCCACGCTTTTACCACAATGACATTTATTTTCCCTTTAATCATTTTATTCTTTATTAAGAATTATTTTTTTACTTTTTAGTTCGATTCAGTATAAAAGCGTGTTTTTTAGTTTTTTTCAAACTATAATTTATTTAATTAATTTAATAACAGTAAGTTAAAAACAAGTTTAATAATTACCAGCGACCCTATGGGGGTGCCATACAAAAATATACACAAAAATTAATATTTATCTCGATAATTTGTACGTTTTGTAATTAATATCTTAATTACCGATTAAAAGTTACACAATTTGCTCCCCAATGCCACCATTTTCCACGTAAGTGTGCGTATGTGATGTATTAAGGGGAGGGGGAGGAAGAAAAGGAAAAAAGTAAACAAATACTCTGAAATAAGTAAATCCTTCGCAAACGGTTGGCCCTATAAAAAGGTCCTTTTATTATATTTGAAAGCCTTCGGAAAAATTTTTTATCGATAGTAGTGCACAGAAAATATCGTGCTTCGGCAAGAATTATTCATGTGTTTTTGTAGAATGTCTTTATAATTCTTAAGTATTTTGTAAAAATACTTTTTTTTTACTTTGGAAGGCAAAGTTAAGAATCAATTTTGCATTACGACTTCCACAAAATTAAATATGGAATATGCTTTATTTAGGAAACAAAGAACTTTACTTATTCTAACAAGTGTGAATAATACATAGAATTAGTCTGCTACTTTTGAAAAATAAATTTGTAAATTAATATTAGGTTTTGTGCATTCTTCAATCTAACAAAACGCACCTGAGTCTACATTTTTAATAAGCAAAGCGACTTTAAATAATAAAAATTGGCTACATTAAAAAACCACATTATTAATAATCAAAGATAATATTATGTTTATTTTAGCAAATGAGGAAATTTACATAGTTCTTGAACTACTAAAGCCAGTTTTTATTTTTACTGTTCTTACACATACACACAATAACCAACTACTTATATTTAAAATTGAACCTGAAGAATTCTTTCAGAACCTACAATCATGTTAAAGTAAACCTTTCGAATTAACCTTGCCTGCTGCATCTGTTGCCACCCAATTCATAATGCCACATATCAACACCTAATCACAACATTGCTTCCCCAAACGAAAAATGACTGGTAATCATCGTTAAGTGAGAAGAGCCATCCCCTCCATGCAATCTAACCAATCTCTCGGAAGCACGCGCACTTCTCATATTTCACGAGGGTTTTGCTTGAAATAATTGCGTGACATTCGCACCTGTTGTCCATTATATTCACTTTTACTCTTAGGTACATGTTCACATACGATAGGTTTCTTTTGGATTGTTGAGAAAGGTGAGAGCGATTTCAGTCCATCTTTTTCTGTACTGGTTGGGTCTCTATTTTAAATTTGTTTGCAATTTTCTACTGGAAGAAACATCTGGAGAATGAAGTGGCAACCTATTAAGTGCTTATTTAAGCATTGCAACTGTTTATAAAACAATTTTTAAACGCTGAGAAGGATAAATGTTTATGAGCCACTTTTAGGAATATTTCAAGGGTGTGAATCACTACTTTTATTCTTAGCTTTTAGAGTTAGAGGTGCAAACTAATTTCGAAATATTACACAATTTTCTTTACCTGTTACATAAATATGTTACTTCTTAATATGATGAAATGAGTAAGTGTTTATATACATGTCGCATGGTGATATATATATACATATAATACCGGTAAAGTGTGAAATCTGTTATCTCATAGAATAACTAGGTATTTCATGAAATAACTAGACAAGTCAGTTAAAGTATATAAAATTACTGAATTCCGTAATTTAACTAGGTATTCTATAGAATTACGATTACTCGATCATTAAAGTATGAAATACAGCACTCGCGAAAGTTCTTTGAACCGATTCTAACTGTTTTTAATCAGTTATGATCCGCTTATTATAGCTTCTTCGCAATGACGTGTGTGTGAACCCTTCATTCAATTGCTTTTAAACACAGAATTTAGGCAGCGTATTTATGTTAGCGCTTTACCTTTTGGATTATTAACAAATATTTTATGCAATCCGTTTTCAAGTAATGACTTCTGCAGGAATGGGAGACTGACCTGTAAATAAGAAATATTCAATGCGAGAGATTTTAATCCTTATTAAGTAAACGTGGGTCAAAGGGAAAAAGTGCTCCTCTTACTTGTTAATCATTATTAACTTTGATAGCCGAAGTAAAAAATGCTAAAACAGCTCAGAAAATGTACCACGTGACTATTAGTTACTCCAGCAGTATGATATCTTTGAAGTTCAAGGAATAGAAAAGTTAGTTAGATGCAAAATATATTCTTTCTTATTTTCCTTTCTGTTTAAAAAGTTAGCAATAAGAAAAATAACAAATTATATCATCTGGTTTTCCTTATTATTTATCATTTAATCATCAATAATAGGGATAAAATGTATTTTTCGAGAGAATTTAGCTATTTATAATCAGTTAATTTATAAAACAACTTTATAAATTAACATAATAATAACTCACATTTTAACCGTCTATCATCAGAAATTTCATAGAATAACTAGGTAGATTATGAAATTGTTTATGTATTATACAGGGTGTCCCCGACTTCCGTGAACAAGGAGAGGAGGTAGAGAACCTCCTGAGGAGCCATAATTCCATAGGAAATCATGGGCCGAAACATAACCCAAACGAGATAAAGAGACACAAAAAGAGTAGGGCCACAATACAAAATGTAGGGAAAACGCTTTATTATACAAAAAACAATAACAAATTAAAAGTATGACATTAAAGCATCACAAGATGTATTTGAAATTGCTGTCACTGGCTTGTGTGCACACTGGACATGGATTGAAGAACATGTTCGAAAATACCGGGCGTTTCATGAATCGTAACAGCAGCGATGGATATTCGCGCCAACAGGTCCATTTCAGAATTGATGGCGTGTCGTCAGCCGCAGCTCTGAAAGATCCATGTTCCACCTGGTTCTGGTGGCCGCGGTAGCCAAGTGGTCAAGGTATCGTATCATGGCTAGCGTGTCATGAGTTCGATCCCAGTACCACTGAAGACCCGCCGTGTAGGGAAGCGATGCACGTTTAATCTGTCGAGAGCTCAAACGTCCCCTCGTTGGTGTGGTGTGGTAGTTAGGAAAGAGGGGTGCCAGCTCAGGTGTCGTCCTCGTCACTTGACCATGGTTCAAAATTATGCGGACCGTCGCCAAAAGCCCTCGTGTAGCTGAACAGTGCGACGTTAATATTCACTCACTTTCCCCACCAGGCTCTAATCAAACCGAGTGAACGCTTAATGATTCGGTTGCCGCGTCTTTGGTTATCTCTCTCCCTACAACCGAACAGCAACACGTCCATTTACGTTGGCTAGGCCGTAGATGAAGTGGATATCCGCCAACTCTGTGTTCGTTTAACGATTCATGTTCATCGCACGATGTCCATGTCTAAAATGAGGAAACCACATATTCCGACCTGGCGAACTCGCGTACTGCGTCGCCTATCATTTTCCGCTCATGCATTCCTATGGAATTATGGCTTTTTATGATGTTCTGTACCTCTCTTCCAAGTTTACACACAGCATTCGGAGACACCCTGTATACTTTAACTGACTTGTTATTATGCATGCTTAGATTTCATGGAGTACCAAATTATTCTATGAAATAACCTTATTATTCTTTTTAACGGTAGCACATATATAAATTGTGCATGTTTGAGTAAGTGAGAAATTTTTAACATTGCTCTTTAAAGTAACTCGAGGGCTATTATCAAAGGACTTCGTAATTTGTAACCATGGAGAAGTGACAAGGACTACACCAGAGCTAGACCACCCTTATCTCCAAACTACCACACAATGCCAAAGGAAAGTCTGGGCCTCGAAAGATTTAACCCTCATCTATCCCTCTACCCACGAGTTTGCATTGGCACTATCTTTTGAACTCATGACACGCTGGTCACAAATTCGTGACCATATTGCGACAACTTTCAAAAAGATGAAAGCCTTTTTGTAGAAATAGTACCGTGTAAGTATGCTGATGTAAAATTCTCATGCAGCACTTTCTCAATCAGTAGAAAAAAGCGTACTATATTTATGATTAACTTTTTTTTATATTTAGCTTTAGTGAGCATAAATATAAATTTCATACAAAATATATATATACATTGGTAGATAAGCATAATAGACTGATTGTGCTCAAATCGTTCATTGTTTAGTTGACAAGTTAGGAATTTTAGTATATCTATTTATTACCATTAGTAAACTTTTGACAAAAAAAAACTCTTTAATAATAAAAAAAAAAAAACTGAAATGTTAAAAATTTTAAATTTACTTTTTTTGAGAAATGTTTTCTTACTAATTTCTTTTAAAAAGTATTTTCTTTCAGCTCTTGTTATTTCTTTCAAGTTAATAAAATAAGATTAGTTGTTCCAACTTCAATTTGACATTAACTTCACACTAAATAAATTTAAGTATTGATTATAAACAAGAATAGAAAAACAGATTGCTTTAATAAGAAAAAAATGGACAAATATAAACTAGGAATTGAGGAATGCATTAGTTCGAGAGAAGTAATTGTATTAGATATGTATATTTTGTGTGTGTGTGTCACTTATTACTTTCTTCCCGTTAAATATTAGTATTTTAGCTTTTGGCAGTTTTTTTGCGTTCAAAATATTAATGAGTTTTTACGCTACTGATGTGGCAAAATCCATCATGCATTCATGCAAAAAGTTTTCTAATAACTTTTGATTAATTCAATTAAATATCTTATAATGAAGTTTTTATTTTTGAAAGTTTCATGTTGAATTGCTACATTTAATGAAAAAGGTTTTCTGTAAAGAAAAATATTGACCATGAGAAAAAATAAACATTCTTTTTTTTTCTCTCTCTATTCTCAGCTCTCTTTTATTTCCAACTTTTTTTATTGTGAAAATGAATTTCTTTCTTTTCTGTTCATGATGATAATGTACATATTATCAAAGTAAAATACATCTCTTTTTGTACTGTTTCATGTGATTCATAAGAATAATTTTCTGTTTTAGATGTCTCTGAATAATAATGCAGACTTAACCGAATTTAGTAATTTTTGCTAAAATATATTTTGGAATATGAAAATATTTACAAGCAAATTCCATGTTCCTATACTAAAGCTTTCATTCAAGCTTTTTCTTTAAATAAAATGCATTCTATCGGTGCATAATTAAAAAAACAATTGTGATACATAAATTATTTCCGAATGGCTTCGTAATTAAAAAAATCGACATTAAAAATACTTAGCTTACTTATACCGTATTTGAATCTAAGCCGCCATCGATTATAAGCCACACACACCAATTCTCGACAAGATTTTGTGAAAAATTAAAAATAGTGTAAAAGGGCTTATAGGTAGCCAATTTTACAAAATTAAAATAAATTTAAAATGAAAACTCAGAAAAAGGGAAAAATTAGTTATTTTACCAATATTATAAGCTTTTAAATACATACATGAACTTGCAATTGCTCTAATTGCCCCATCCAACGATTTTTCCCCTTTGAATCTTAGCCGCATCCGATTTTCAATAGTATTAACATTGGGAAAAAAGTTCGAGTAAATACGGTAAATCTTTGCAATTTTTTTAAAAAATCGAGTTGCACAGAACAATAAAAAAAATCTTGCGTAAATATTTTTCATTTGGATAGGGTTATTAGTTTACACAAAAAATGTAAAAAACGCTTTATAAAAATTTATACATGAAGAGTATTTATCATTTCTGACTACTGCGAGTGGCCGCGATTGCCTTCTGGTCATGGCCTATGTATTATGAGCTCGAGCCTAATTTTCCTGAAGAGAAAAAAGGCTAATGCACACGTTTTCTCTGGCGAGGCACAAATTTTTGCTGGTGGCATGACGTTGAAGTCCGGATAGTTGAGTGAAGACTCAGATGTCGTCTTCGTCACTTGATCGTATTTAAAAATTATGAGGTCCGTCACTAGCAGCCCTCGTGTTGCCTTATAATACAACGTTAATATACATTCAAAAGCGCATATGTTGCTTTTTTCGCATTCTTAATATACCGAATACGGTATGCAATGAAAAGTATATATCACAAGATTTCAAACCCATATTTTGTAAACCTGAATTAACAAAGTAAAAACAAAATTGCAATGACAAAGTTTAAGATTATTTAATTAACAATTAAAATATTCAATTCATAAAATATAAGACTAACTTAGTTGGAATATAAAAGATGTGTATGTTTGGGTGACATTTCACGTTCGAAGTTTTAAAGCATTTGCATATGAATTTTAGGGACCCTAATTAATTAAAAAAACCAAATCACAATTTATCTTATTGTAATTTTGAATTCGTTTTCTTTGCTTTGCAAAACTGTAAATTATTTAACTATTATTACAAAAATAATAGCATGGATTTATTTAAATTCCTAATCGAACACATAATTAACTTTGATCAGTTACATTAGAAATAGCAAACCACTTTCCAATCTATGCTGCAGATTTTTTTAAAAAGAATCAAATGCAAAATAACGCAGCTAGGATTTCAACTTAAAGTAAAAGATAAATATACAGATAGCACGCGATATTTAGCGGAGGGTTGAAAGAAGCCCAGAAAAATGAATTGCGATAAAATGAACCATCCAGAAATTCATTTGGTAAAATTTGTTTAAAGAAGTTGAAGGGAGAAAATTATATCCAAAATATTTTTCTCTGAGGGACAGCAATTACAGCCGAGTTTAATAGAAGCCTAGATTTAAGTAAAGATGAATATTGTAAATTTCCACAAAGTTCAAAATATAACAAAAGTAAATAACTAATTTCCTATTTTCTTCTATATAATAAATCACAAGATATTTATTTTAATTTCTTTTTCCTGTTCTTTTATTTAATTGTGAGTAAATTTGCTCTATAGAACTAAAATTATGTTTTAATTGTAACCTTTTACAAAAAATAACAGTGTAACAAATATTTTTTTAAAAAAAATATGGAATACATAATTATTGCGAAAAGTAGGTTTTATTTTTTTTAAAAAAATACCTGTTAATATCCTCAAAACCAAATTAACTCGAGTTAAAAACATCTAAGAATAAACGTTAAAATTTATAAGATAGATCATGTTCTTTCTGCTTTTAAAAGAAGTGTCGAAGGAATTTTTTTAAAACTGTCGAGTACACATGGGCGTAAAAGCGGGTGTGTGCTTCAATTTTCTTAACCATTGTCAATAAAATGATTTTACTTCAAAGCTTTACGTTCACAAGTTTGTTTCAATGAAATATATTAAGACAAATACTATCCAAATTTTTGACACAATATGTATCACAAATTGTATTAATTTTTTCTGCATCTGAATTCTTCAGTATTAGCAAATGAAGTCTCTTCTGAAAAATGTTGAATATGATATTTTTAAAAAACTGCTCTTTGTAAGAAATGCAACGCCATGAAGTAGTCATCAGAATTAAATGAAATGAAAAAATAACGAACACAGTTTCAAAGAAGAAAAAAACAATTTTAAGTATCCGGAATTAGTATTTGGTGTAGCCACCACGCGTTGCTGTGAATGTTGCTAAACGACGTGGCACGAATTAAACAGATATTGCATGTATGAATGTGAAAGATAATTCCATATTGTTTGTATGATCAACCAAAACTCGTCTTTTGAAGCTGTATTACACGGACCACGAACGCGGCGCCGACCAATCAAACTCACACATGGTTAATAGGTGACATATCCGGCGAATAAGTAGGCCAAAGAAGAAGTTGCCTGTGTGCTGGGCTGAAAAAAAGTCTCTAACATGCGGTGGGGCATTATCTTGTTGAGACATAGCACGAGGACATACCTTAAACAAAGGGAAAGAATTCGGGCTCTAGCACAACACGGACGTACCTGCTGAATTTTTCGATTATTCTCAATTCTCGTAGCATATGAGATCGCCAATGATACAAAACCACACACCCAGACTATAACTACGGGTTTTGTGTCACTATGACGTTCAATAATGCTCCCTGGAAGGTAGTGTTCACTGACATAGCGTCTAACACAAATGCGGTCATCATGTTTCCTCAAATTAAAATGGTATTCGTCTGAATGGACAACTTGTTGTCAATCATCCAGGTAGGCTCTGTTTTCATGAGCCTATTGCAGACGCCGTTGTCGATGGCTTGCCATGAGAAGGATCCTGTATAACGGAATCCTTGCACGCACTCCACGGTGCAGCAGACGTAGACGAATTGACAAAGCCGACATAAATGCACCTATAGCAAAATACCAACTTGCTGTCAACTTTCTGAAGGAAGTTGTACGGTCATATACCATCATGCTGGCCAGATGTCTATCATTGCTAAATTATGTCACCTTCCGTCGTCCACTCCAAGTTTTTCAAGTTGTCTGGGGCTCGTCGGTCAACAGTTTCCAAACTCGCATCATTGTGGAACTGTTCGCTGCGCACGAGCTGCTATTGCACGACAGGAAAATACTACTTCACGAAGGCCGATTACACTGGGCAACAAAAAGGAAACATTTTTTTTTTGTCTCAGAAAGAAAAATATGTGAATCTGATGGCATTTCTTCTCCTGAATTCAAATATGATATAGATTTTTCTCTCTTCATCACGCAAGATTTTGGAGAGACAGGCATTTATTTGAAACATTTTAATATTTTCTACATTCTTAAGCACACAATATTCGAACATTCGGACTCACCTAGAAATTAAGAAATCTCGATTTTCTTCTATATTTCGCCTGTTGAGTATCCCTCTTGATGGTCCAACAATAATTGGCCAGCATATTAGCATTCCATTTGCCTAGATATCTCTTTTCTCTCACTGAAATCTGATGAAAGCGTTCCCCGTGCTTATCGCTCCTTGCTCCAAGATTTTCCGGGAAGAAATCTAACTACAAGTGCAGGAAGTGTATTTTTAAGGACATATTACAGCCCAAATTTTTATAAGATGTTATAAGATCATGAACAATATTACGGTAATTTTCCACCTTTAGATTTCCCAAAAAACTGTGAGTTATATTTTTGAATGCTTGCCAAGCTGCTTTCTCCAGTGGATTTAATAGTTCCTCAAACTTCTCATCATGCATTAGTGATCTAATTTGTGGACCCACAAATATCCCTTCTTTAATTTTTGCTTCACTACTTTTAGGAAACTTCTGTTTTAAGTACATGAAACCAGGAGTATTGCCCATGGCTTTCTCAAAATTCTTTATTAATCCTAGTTTGATATGTAACGGAGGTAGATACACATTTTTAGGATTACGCAATGCATCATGTTTCACATTTTTCTGTCCAGGAATGAACGATTCACGTTTAGAGGTCCTTCTTTTCTGATGTAATGGTTTTTTTCTGTCCCTACTATCCCAAAGACGCAAAAAACAACAGTACTTTGTGTAACCAAGCTGTAGACCAAGAATAAGTGTAATTACCTTCCAATCACCACAAATATTCCATTCATACACTGCATATTGATGCTTTACCAATATAAATTGAAAGTTTTCATATGTTTCCTTCATACTAGCAGAGTGAGCCGCAAGTATTGATGGGAATTTATTTCCATTATGCAGAAGCACAGCTTTTAAACTTTCTTTGGAGGAATCAATGAACAAGCACCATTATATAGGGTTATGTTCAATACCAAATATCTCCCCAAAATAGAAGAAATGTCATTACAAAACACTAAGCCATTTTCTTCAGAAAAATAATATTTACGTTGAGAATGACGACTACGATAAGTACATATCTTTGTATTCTTTTGAAGAAGATTCCATCCTTTTAGCCGGGAACCAAGCATTTCGGAATGTTTTTTGGATAACTAACTCTTGTATGAGATCGTTAAGATCTTCTTGAGTCAATAAATAGGGCTCAGATGAACAGCTTGGTTCAAAAGTTGTATCACCACACAAAATGTTTCTTCTTCTTCCTTACTTCTCTCAGGATCTGAGCTCCCTTCATCCAATATCACATGCTCTGGAGGTTTTGGTATGGGCAATTCTTCGCTGTATGGAACTGGTCTCATTGCAGATTGCAAGTCAGGATACACCTCTGTATATGTTTTGATTTTGACCTAATCCCTTTAATGTTTGTTAAGCAGAAATAGCAGTCAGAGGAGTGATCTTTGGATTCCCTCCAAATCATAGGGATAGCAAATGGCATCTGGCGTGGGCCATTCTTCCATGCAGTGGTGGCCTTCTACACGAAAAACAACAGATATGTGATGCCCAGGTCCTTGTTTGGTCCCCCACTTTACACACAAAATAAAGTTCATAGCACTTTTTTACTAATGGAGTAAGGTTTTGCCTTTGCTAATAATTATTCTCCCCCGTTCGTAATTTGTTGTAATTTCATCCGATTTCTTTGCGGAGGCATACTTAAGTCCCACTAAGATTTCGCCCTTAATAAAAAATATTCACGGATTTCAACGTCCCTCAACAGTCATTTGTATCCTTTCAGCATCAGTTAAGAGGACGCTGCTCTCAAAGCACATGCGTGTTGGCTCTGAAACCTTACTACTTTGTATAACATCCTGTATCTCTGGAAATTTTTTTACAAGTTTTACTGTTGTTTAACTTGTATCAAAGGACTGTTTTCGTAAATAAATTGCATCGCTTTTAAAGAACTGTTTTTGTGCTTTAGAACACTCTTTTTTTCTGTATTCTTATTTGTTATATATATTTTTGAAGAAGGATCTCCTGGTGCTGCAGAAATACATAGCACTCTATTTAATTTGGCATTTACTTTTAATAAGTAAACCACATAGAAAAACTTATTATGTATAACTAAATTAATTTTTCTCCGTTTTTAATTTGAATTTGATTCACCACGAAAATACGAGGGCAATTCCGAAACTTATCACCATTTGGGCGTGATGCTGGAAGAACGGTTCAGAGCGCCCTCTATCGAACGCTCGAGCAATCTCTGACTCAGTAAGCTTTCATTTAGCAAATGAGAGTGTCCTAGCGCCAAGAATTTTCTAGTTAAAACATGACAAAATGTGTGCCAGCGTAAAAAAATCCCGCGAAATATAAGATGCGAAGAAAGATAAAATTTCATTGCAAAAAAACTGTCAGCAGCAGATATCTATCGTTAATTGTGTGCCGTATACGGGTCAAACTTTTTGAGTGAAGGTGTAGTGCGTCAATGGAGATGCTTTTTCAAAGACGGAAGAACAAACATCGATAAGGAATCACGAAGTGGAACGCTGTCTGCAATGAGTGCTGATCTTATCCAATTACCATCTAATCACTGCAATGAAGAAGTGGCTTGGGGGGGGACAGCATTTCACTGACGAAGAGGAACTTAAAAACGCTGTGAACATTGGTTTAATTAGCAAAGAGCTGCTTTTTATACAGAAAGAATTGGTAAATTGGTAAAACGGTACGACAAGTGCTTGAAAAATGGAGGAGAGTTGTACCTTTGATATGTAAATAAATTATCCCCTCCTCCCTTTTAGTCTTAATTTGTTTTACAGTGATTCAGAGGTTAATTTCCAAATTGCCCTCGTAAATTATAACAAAAGTTATATATTTGGGGACTGAAAGTGGAATCATCTATATCTTTTATGATAAAAACTGTCATTATGTAATAGACCCGGTTTGGCTCTATTCTTTAAGTGTGACAGATGATCCCAGATATCTCTCTCATGGCTTGCCAATGGTAACATCAAGTGCCTCACGTTCAAAGAAAGTTTTCTCCACAGGCACCAATTGTTAATATTTTACTAGGCTTCTGCTGAATATACCTGGAGTTTTCTGAATTTTTCTAGAAAAAAGTTCTTACGAATACCCCTCTCGCGCTAGACATTTTTAGAGTCAACGGGCTTACACATCTTGTCTGATTTTGCTAATTTTTAGTGGATAAGATTTTAACTAATTTTATTCACATTTCAGCAATTGAGTAATCTTCGAAATAGATTGAATGGGGGTAAATTTAGAGATAATAAACTAGACAGGATTTCTCTTCAGAGAATTACATGTTATGGTTTAAAAATCCCAATGAATGGAACTGAACTGAACTAATTTATCTCACAGAATTTGAACGAATATCGATTATGCTAAGGAGTCAGCTACATGTTATAAGAGTAATTTGATGTAATACTTTTTCTATAACTGAAAACTTTTAGTAAAGTTTGCATAGACTTGTTCGTATTTAATACCATAAAAACTGGAAATTCTTAAGATTATAGATGTGAGGTTATTTTGCTTTCTTTTGCTGATTGTATGACAGGAAAATAATTTTCCATATTTTTGTTCAATCTATACTAACAAAAATAAAATCACTTCTCTCATCGATATTAAGTATATATATCTTATACAATTTTAATTTCGCTTGAAAATGTTGATCTTCATTATTTTTACTCGCCATTGAAATTTTGAAATGTGATGTCGTACTCTAGGTGTAATATGATTTCGAGTATTTGCTTGGTTATATGTGTGTGAGGTATTTTAAATATAAATATATATATATATATATATATATATATATATATATATATATATATATATATATATATTGTGTGTGTTTATATATTCTTCCACAAAATTGATCTTTTAATTATTTTCTTTATATAATGTAATATTAAAAGAAAATAGCTCTCAGCGATAAAATCAATCTTTTGCCTCGAAATTCAGAGCTCACAAAATCTTGAGATTAAACTTCAATAACTCTAATCCAAGAGCACAATGAATGATAACATCTGTCGACGTCGTGATATTAAACAGGAACGTTCAACATTTTAAGCCGAGATGAAAAGCGAGTACCCTGGGGTTGAGGATACATATTCATATATGATAATGAAGGTAACCTCGATCCAGATTATTGTTGACACGACATCAGAAATGTTTCGTCGTTGCGAAAAGAATCCATATATATTAAAACATCGCCTCGGCACGCGGAAATACTCTGTTAGAGTTAGCTTCTTTCTTGTGGATAGAACATAAAAGGATTTTTATTAAAAATATTGGTTCGTTGATGTTGGTTCATGAAAAAGCGTCTTCAGTATCTTTGCAAAAAAAAGGTTTTCATTAATACAAATATGTGTAGAGTTCGCTACACCTTAAAAGGATACATATACCCTATTGAAAAATGATCAATTGTTTAAATCTGTAACTTGATAATAGTGTATATAGAGTTGTTCTTTTATTTAAAAATATCAAAAGGTGATATTTTGCATGACTTAAAATATATTTTCTCTTACATTTTTAATTCAATTTATTGTATTTATTTCATATTTCAACATTTTTTTTAAAGAAAATTTGTTTATATTGTTTACATTTAATAAGTTTTTTTGCTATATATATAAATATATATATTGAACATATTTTTTTTAAAATTTTTAATGAAGCTTGATAAAACTTATATGATCTTCGCTGTTTCTATAAACATCTTATATGACAATATCATGTTTTATGTATAAATGTATGATTTTGATTTCATAGTTTTTTTATATGCTGTTGCAAATAATTATTTCAGCTATATTTCTTCAAGAAAGCCTTAATGACTGGTTTCTTTTGGCTCAAGCTGTAGGATTTACAAATGTTTGCCATACTAATAAAATAACACATAAAAATAATGCCTTTTCATTGATACGCTTGTCAAAAAAATTATTTGATAATATGGGTCAGTAATTTATTGTTAAAAGTAAAATGATTTTTGAAATTGGATTTGTTTAAAAGCGAGCCTCATTGGAACTTTAAAAATATACAATATATCCTAAAAATTATTTTAAAAATCACAATTTAAGCCAAATGTAGACCTTTTGTAAAGAGTTATAAAATAAATCTGTGAATTAATTTAATTTGCATTCGCTCTTCTTAATAAAATCGTATTCAATAAGTTGAGATTTCTTTCGAAAATCTCAAATTGTTTTATCGTTAAATTATAATAATCATTATTGTAATATTTTTTTATTAATAATATAACATAAATGCTCACTTGTTCAAAAACTTTCTTATATTCTAAAATAGCCTTCACTCAACTTCAGTGTGTGAATTCAACAAAAAAAAATAATAAATATACATTTGCTGAAACAATTCTAAGTGTTTGAAGCTGAATCTCAAAATAATATACTAATTATAAGGAACTTTCATTCTTTCTAAGAAATAAGTATTTTAATTTGCTAAAATAAAAAATACCTCTTAAGTAGTTCTACTTTAATTAGAAATTTTGCTAAGATTTCTTTTAAAGTCATACAATTTTGAGACACAAAATTTTTTAAAAATTTACAAGAGAAATTATATTTAAAAAGTTTGACAAATGTTTCAAGTAATGTTTTATGAAGTTATATAAAAGTGTTTTAATGAGAGATGTAACTCTAGTCATAAATAATTCATAACGCTCTAAGTCTACGTAATGCTAGGTGTTAAAAAATTCTGGGAAAAATTTTTTTTGAAAACAATGATAGATAAAATTACTTACAAAAATGAAGAAATATTAGAGAACTATACTTACGTCCATTATATTAAATTTAATGCAGTAGAAAGATATGATATTCTACGTAAAAATTTATCATATATTATACTTAACCATTAAAAAACAGCCAGACGCATTTGCTATAAAATTCCTTTATTTCAAGTTTAACTAAAAGTTCTTTTTATACATAAAATATATCTTCATAAAAATTTAATTAGAATTTTTAATTTACATACTAATTTCAATTTACATTTATTAGACGAATATCTTTTTTAAATTAACATTCATTAACTTTAAAAACATGCAATAACTCCGGCTGGTAAACATTTTCGTTAAAAAATACAACTCTTTCTAGAAAGTTATGATGTATCGTTTAGGTGCAAATTAAAATATTTAAAATTTACCGTATGCAAATGTAATTATTTTAACTAGTTCCATATAAAATTTCCGTAACATATTTGGAAAAATATTAGTGTTCTTTAATTATGCATGAAGTAATAAAGTATATTGTAAACATTTCAGTTATTTCAATAATCATATTACCATTTTAAAATATTACTTACAAAATTGAAAAATGTCTTTTTGAAACATTTTTTTAATTATTAAACTATATCTTCAAAAAAATTGAGCCTAATTCAGTATCATTTCCTTTAAGAAAAAAAATGTAAAATAATGTTGAAAATAAATTTTAAAAACTACATTTTTCCTCTCGAACTGAATATTTTAAAACACATTTAACAAAGAAAAAAAATAACATTAATAGAGAAACTCTAAATGTAAGGTAGGAAGTTTTATACTTTAAATTTCTAACCTCTCGATTAATTTATATATTGAATATTACTATGTCATATTTTTTTCATGGAACTTGAAATGACCCAAAAACTTGTAACTGAGAAGCAATTGTAGTTTTCCATTAAAAATTAATATGAAAAGTAGGGAAATATATTTTCCTCATTTTTTGGAAAGATTGAAAATATATGTAAGTCAATCAAAAAGTTAGAGGCATTCCTTTGTAAATAATTTTGGTGGAAGACTATTTTGATAAAACTCTGTGGCAACGCTTTATTAACGCCGTGTAACGATGCAGAATTCATTTGGCATTTTAACTTTGATAACGTGTCTCGGCAACTGCAAGTGGTATCCAAATAGAAAAGTATACAGAGTGATTCATTTTTTGTGAGCGAAAAAGTGTAACTCCGGTGACATTTAACAGAAGTTGCATATAGAGCATGGTGAAAATGCCCTGTCATGTCAAGCTGCCGTGAAATGGTGCAAAATATTTCTGAACATTCATACAGAACAAAGTAAAACGAATATGTGAACTTCTAAAAAAGTGGAGGGTGGTCTCACCCCAAATATAGCCCAGACATCTCACCTTGTTTCTTCCATGAAAAGAACTTCCAATGTAACATTATCACTCAAATGACCTGGTAAAAGCTGCAGTCCAAAAATATTTACCAGGCGTTGGATGAAATATTTCTATTGAAAAAATGAGAACAATTTGCCACACCTAAAGAAATATTTAAATCACGAAGGTATAATTAAGTTGAAAAGTAAATTCCGCATTAAATTGTAGGATTTGAATAAATGTACTTTATAAAAATCACCCAAATGAGAGAAAGTGGCCCTACAGCCTCTTTAATAAATGGTTTAATAGTGTTAATTAGTATACAAAGGAAAGAAGTAATACAGACGTTACAGATGTGGGCCATATAAAGTCACCTTTTAGATTGAAACAAATGTCCCTAAAGTCCTAGAGACGATGGATACCCTGCAGAAGAAGCTCCAGGATTGGTTGTGGAATCAATTTTCAGCGGTCACTTTGACCTCATTGCCATCACCAAATCACCATCCCTCCAGAACTTTCTTGAGTAAGCTGAAGATGTGGTAACCTCACGGAGAGAGGTCAAAGCTAAGGTTACTGAGTAAGGTGGTTATTAGAGAACCTCCCAGCGGAATTGCCGTAACAATGTCTGGCACGCCACCGCCACATGAGTTCACGAGACAATTCTCGAGTGTTGATTCACTAATTAATTCTCATTATATGATCCATATGTACAACTGCTTCCTTGGTGGTAGTAAGATTCGCCTGACCAGGTCGAGATCTGTCGTCAGTACTGCTTCTTCCATTACGAAAATCTCTACAAGTTTTCACTATATGGTCCATATCTGCAACTGCTTCCTTGGTGATAATCAGATTCGATTAACCAGCTCGTGATCTGTCGTCAGTACTGCTTCTTCTATTACGAAAATCTCTACACCATCTGAATACCTATCTACAACTCATACAATCCGTGCCATACACATTTTGCATTCAACGATAGATTTTACTAGCATTCACAATTTCCATTGTTAAAAATTACACGATCACCATTTAAAGGCATGTAAGGTTCTACCACACACGCATCTGGTGGGATCTGACGATATTTCATGCATTTACAGCACTCAGCACCTTCTATAGGGACATGCGCAGTAACCTTTCTTTTCAAATAAGAAATTCATTAAAAAATTTAACAAATATAATCGATTAAAAAGATTCCTTATTTCTAGTTTTAGAATTTGAAAATAAAAGGAGTGAGGTATCGACGTTTCATATTTAGGCTTGTAAAAATTATAACTACATAATTTTTAATCTAAATAAACACTTGTTTTTTTTAATTGAATTAATCATCGAGTAATAATTCTTTAAATTCTAAAATTTAGGTGTGTCTCTATACATAAAGGAGAAAAATGACTCACTCACGCACTCATCGCGATATTTCCAGAAATATTAGACCTACAGGCTTAAAATTTGGGAAGCATATTTTTTTTTGTTGAGTGCAGATATAAATTTGGAATCAGTTTTGTGGAAATCGATACCAAAGGGGAGTTAAAGTTATTGCTATTGACAAAAATTCCAGGCAGTGAACTATTAGACCTACAAGCTGGTAAAATGGTGAGCATGATTCTTTTGTTGAGTTTAAATTCACTAAGAACGAGTCTTGCAGAAATCAGCTCTGAAAGGGATTTACGGGCATATTGATAAAAAAAAGATAATTTGCTTTTGACTTATTAGACTTAGATATGAAATTTGGAAATCATTTTCATATTTTCTTAAGTAGATATTCAAAACAAATGGATTTTGTGGGAATCCACTTTTGGGTAGTGAGTTACGAAAGAATAAAAAATAATATCCTTTCAGTTTTAGAAATTCATGTCCTATTCTTTTTTAAATCAAGCTAAAAGGGCTATAAAAATGTTTTCCGATATGCTTAATTCTTGGATTTAAATTTTATATAAAAATGTATATATATGTCATATTTTTGCAATTTGTAAAAATAACGTAATAAAAGGAAATTTCCCAACTTAATAAATTTAAAAGATATTTAATGGCAAGGATTTGAAGTTACTCTTATATTTGTCCATTCATTTGATATTTAAAAGGGATCAATTATAAATATATTTAACTGAAATGTGTTAATTAAGTCTTTCAGTGAGTAAAAATTTACATTAAAGAATCGTGAATTTATAGACATGATCCTAAATTACCTGTGTTTTAATTTTCCCTTTCTATGATTAATAACTTTTACCTTAAAGAATGGAATTAAAAATGACATTTACATTTATTTCATATTATTTCAAATTATAATGAAACGATGACGCCTCAGAGTTGGAAATAATATTTTAATTAAGAAAAATCGAGTTGGGAAATTACTGAGAAATTTCTTACATCTTATTCGTTATCATGTTTTCATATATTTTAGAACTGAAGTGAGTTAATAAGTTTCCAATTTAATCTCTAGGGAAATCTACTTTGGATTGTCTGATTGATTTGAGAACTGCACCTTGTGAAGGAACCCTGATGAGCTTCGTTATTTAAATAGATCTCTGTGTGTGTGTGAAGTGAGAACACGAAGGATGTTGATAATGTAATGGTAAAATGTTTTAAATTTAACAATGTAAAGATTGACTTTAAGTATTTGTGTTATTAGAATTGGGTAGTTTGATGAAAATTCATAATGCTTCTCGTCTGGCTTCTGTTTGAATTTACAAGGTCTGTTCAAGAAGTATCCGACCTTTGGTCAGAAAAAATATCTTAGTTACTCTGTGGAATTAGGATCCTAATCAAATTCAAAGCAGGCCCGTTATGCCCTCACAGTCCGAGCCTGGCATTACTTCCACTGCCGAAAACACTTCTGAAGGGCATTTCGTTAGAATGATGTTTATATCCGTCGTCACGTTCTGCTTTATCTTATATCTATTCTGAAAACGTGATCCTTTCAATGGATTTTTCCTTTTCAGGGACAGCCAGAAGTTTCAAGAAGCCAGATTCTGCATTGATAATGCTCAACAGGAACAGCGTAACAACAAGAAGGAAATTTTCTGTTCCCCCGACAGACGCTTGGAAATAAATTCGCAAACACTTTGCTCATGGTCACACAAAGTTGCATGTGGAGAGCCTGCACTGATCTCAATTTGTTCAGAATTCTTTCATACGGTTCAACGACGATCTTTTATTGACAGATTCGCCGCCTTTTCAATAACAGCTGTATTTTGAGCGGTTTATGGCATCCCAGAACGCTGGTCACTCTCTACCGACTTGCATCCACTTTTGGAGTTCTTCCACCACTCTTCCTTTGTTCGTGTGATCCCCATAACATCGTCTCCAAACACTTTCTGAATCTTACAAATTGTTTCACTCTGAAAGTTGCCTAGCTTTTACCAGACAAATTGATGCAGTACCTCTACTCGAGTCATTCCGTCACCTTTAGGGAAATGAAAATCCGACGAACACGTATAAGAACACCTCATTCGACTGCCTGCAGGAACAACAGGTCCACCGGAAAGATAATAAAAAAATCAAGCTTGCGCATTAAGCTGTCACCTCCCACTGTGCACAGTGGCGACTTTTAGAATACATACTGCGTGCGGGAAAATTTAATGCCATATACTTTTTGAACAGACCTTGTATGCTAGATTTGGAAACTGCTCGACCATAATTCAAAACTTTATATAAAAGCTAAGGGAATCTTTATTGTTATTAGTTGATATTTAAGATTTATTTAACTCTCGTAAATTATTTTTTTTCTGTCGAACAATTTTTTTTTCACTATCTTAAACAAACAACAACAAAAAAAAAATAAATAAATAAATTCGTAAGTATATGAAGTTGCCTTTTTCAAAAGAATTCTTTAAATTTAGAACAGCTCGAATTTCTCTCTCTCTCTCTCTCTCTCAGCAGTGTAAAGAAAATTGCTAGCGTTTTTTTTATTCTCACAAATTGTTGTTCTTTCGTTCCCCACGACTGATTTTTATTTAATACTTTTTTCTATGCATTTAACTTTATTCTTTATGTGTTTATTGTTATTCTGATTAAAGAAAGGGGACGTTTTTCTTGACGACCGCGAAAAATAATTAACAGAGTGGTATGCTTTTTTTTTTCTTTCCTTGTTTATTTCCTCCCCGAGATATTTTATTTTCGTTTTAAAGAAAACATATTCTATATGTAACATACTCTCGAGATAAATTTAGAATATATCTATTTTTAAAACCGATACATAAGCATTGCTCTTCCTCTTCATTACTCTGCCCACATGTGTGTGTAAACAAATGAATAAAAAAAAATTCTTATTTATTTTTAAATTATTCTTTACTCTTTTTACTTTTTAGTACTTATACTAATTACTCTGAAATTAAAATGAGAGAATTAGAAGAGAATATTTCAACAAATCAAAGAAAAGTACTATTTTTTGTACTTTAATGAGTGTAACAGGCTCTATTCTGGTTTCTACTAATCTTCTAGGGGAAAATATCCTTTTTTAACTGCGGTATTCGTTTAAAAACCACTTTCCGTGGAGATGATTTGATTTATCCAAATGCAACTTCTGTTTAGTGCAAGCCGTTGAGTAGACGAGGTAATGGTTAAGAGTTGATCGTAAGCTGATATCCAAGTGTTAGTAAGAAGCGACTGTTGGTCGAGTATCTTAACACTAATAGTAGAAGGAGAATCCGCCGGAATAATGGAAGTCATCAACCTTGCAGCTAAACAAGCTAGCAGGCTGTAAGCAGGATAATTCAAGGAGCGTTAACAAAGATAATAACTTAGTTATCTTATAACTAAGTTAATTAATTTTTTAATATCTTATAACTAAGTTAATTAATTTTTTTAACTTAGTAATTTAGTTATCTTATTTAGGGTTAAGATTTCTTATTGTTCCCAAGGTTTAGCTTATAAAAAATATAGACAGTAAAATACGTTTAACGCGAAAACTCTTAAAACGAAATATTGGTTAACACGAAATAATACAAAGGTCCAGATAAACTACAATGTATTTTCATTCATTTTTTTCTCTCTTAATCCGAAGAGATTTCCCTTTTGTGAATGAACAAAACACAGGAATCACCAGCCTGATTAGAGTGTCCTTGAATATAATCGGAAGAATTCATTACATTAGATGACGTTAATGTGTGTACTAAATTATGAAAGACGAAAACATTTTAAGCTTGTTCAAAGGTAAAAAAATATTATTGATGCAGATTCCAACGATGAAATTGAAATAAACAATGTAGCTCCTTTCCCACATCTCATCTGAAAAGAGAATCATCATGAAAAGTATGAGGAGTTATTGATACGCGTACATTCAATGGCGAAATGAATAACAAAATGGATGACACCGAACAATTTGTTGACAATTGGATGCTTATAGAAACAATGCAAATAAAACTACCCGATTATTTTCCAGAAACTCTGTAAAATAACTCAAAGAAACTCAAAAAAATTTGAAACATTTGTGTTAATTTTTTTTAAAGTTTTTGGAAATGTTTTTGTTTTACTGATTTTTATTAAATACATGTCTATGTAAATAAAATGTAGTCTAATAAATTTAATTTTTTTTTTGCAAGTCTCTTTATTTTGTGTAAAGCGATTTTCACAGTAATTGTTTATCTAGAACAGAATTTAAACTACTTTAAAACTGTTTGAAGAATCACATCTAAACTACATAAATCCGTCTCCAGTTTAACCATGGCAGATGATAAGGGAACAAACCATGCTCTTGATTTTTACTTTGAAGTTTAGCTAATTGATTAGAAAAATACGTAATCTCTTACTAAACAGAAAATTCGAAAAGTTTGAGCACTGGAAATTAATGGCTTTGCTAAAGTAGTTCTTGTTTATTTCATAAAAACAAAGACAAAGGGATTTAAAAGCATTTCTTTTCTAGAATTTATTTTTCTGACAAATTTATATTTAGGTCTTTATGTTCAGAGCGAGCATATTCTCCTCAATTACTTTTTGTTTTTCACATCAATTAAATAAGCCCTTTTTTTCTATATGCCACCTAGGTATATAAAATTAATTTTTCAAATATCAGAATTACGATCTTGCAAATAATCAGAACAGTTGTGTGTAATGATTTGTTTCTTACCCTTATCATGTAAACACGAAACATTGGCATAAGTAATAAAATCCTAATGAATGCATTTCAGCTGAAAAACTAATATCATTGAGGAAAGAGAGAAAAATCCAATTAAAAGCGCACTTATACTAAAAAAAGAGACACTAAAACCATATTTTATATTGTTACGAATTTTGTACAATTAATGGTCAGTTTTAACTTAAATTATTATAAATAATATATATTTGGATGTTTAATACCTTTATATTACTTTCTGTTGTATTTAATTTATAAAAGTTGCAATATTCGCAAGCTATGAAGCCTCCATTATAATGGTGTTTCGATCGAAACTTGGCGAAATATTAGCAATATAGCCAAGTTGGCATCACTTTTGGCAACCAAATTTGGCGAGTTGACTTCCACTTTGAAGAAGTTGGTTACCATAGGAATGCTTCTGGAAATTACTGGAAAAATCCACAACATCACGGTCTATGACGTAAGCGGATTTTTCAAGAAAGCGCTCGAAGGCAGCCGCGCCGACTATAGGGCTAGTGTTACTTTAAAGTGAAAATGACTAGTGTTACTTTAAATATTGAAGAGAACCAGAGGTTGCTTGTGGCAAATCTTTAACAATACGTGCTTGTGTTTTTAGACACTGATCGTTGTGTCTGAGTGCTGTAGAAGTTGAGAAAAACTTCTGGGATTTATTGGGAGAATTTTAGAGTTGTATCCTGTATTTTAAAAATTGTTTTTCCACAGTAAATTCTCGTCGTTCTTAAAGAAATTCTTTGCTTTTTGAAACCTATATCATAAAATCCGCGTGATCCACGATCTACAAAACAATATCAATTAAGAAAGAGAAAATATACAATAGTAGACACACTTACACTAAAGAAAGAAAAGCAAAAACCATACTTTATACCTTTTTTTCAAGCTAAAAAAATTAGCTTTAGAAAAGTGATTTCGCTCTGTCATTGCTATGAAGGATCATCAAAAAATTAGGTATATGTAAAGTTTTGTAAAGGGCATGCAAGATTATTTGCAATAATTGAATGAATTTTAACAATGTAAAAAATATAGTTTTCTAATTCTTCTCGCGTTTAGCTATCATTTTGAATGTAATTATTACATAAAATTGTCTTAAATTTTCTTATTTATTTTCAATAACATGATAGTAATAAATAAGAAAAAATAACAATTCATTTTTCCTTGAACACTTCCTGCTTTTAAATGCAAAAAATGAAATCTGGATATAAAATTTATTGTTTTGTATACATAAGATAAATATGCAGAAATTCTTTTTTTAATTCCTTTTTTTTTGCCATAAAAAATCGGAACTTCCTGTAAATAAAATTAATAAAGCAAAAACTGAAAAGGATATAAAAATTGCAAATATTTTTAATGAATAGAAAATCAAGCAAAATGGCAGTCCGTATAAATTACGAAAAAAAATGTTTATTGTATAGACGAGATAAAGTCAAAAACTAAAGGGACTCTTACAATTTCTCTTTCCATGATTTGGTAACAGCACTAGCATTAACACTGAATGAAGGGTAAACGACAACACTTCTATTTAACGAGTCCCTCGTCTTCTCTCGTAGTCTTCGGAGTGTAGCAGACCGTTCAAAATGCCACCTCCATTGTCAATCCACACCCAGGAGGAAAAGAGGCAAGTGATTCGCTTTTTGTTTGAGGAAGGTGTAATACCTTCGCTGGATACCAGCTATCCCTTCCATCACTATACCATCATCGACTTGCACATTGACTTCAGTGGCTGACGTCGATGGGCTGCACGATCTTTTGTCGTTGCATAAAGAAATTCTTCACTGTTTAAAGAACTCGATCCATTCGAAGATCTTGCTTCTTGATAAATAACTGTCACCATACTGCATCCCTCTCCTTTCCTCCTCTATGCTGATTGACAATGGGGCTGCCATGTTGAATGGTCTGTTAAACTTCAACATTTATGAAACCGGACTAGTGAAATGTTCTTTAGAAGTGTTGCGACTATCCCTCATTCGGTGTAGGATACTAGCGCTGTTGCCAAGCGTTGAAAAGAGAAATTGCAAAAATCCTTTTTTTATTTTTTATCCGCCTTTATATAATTTCTGTAATTATTTTATATACTTTTCATAAAAAATAATTTTACATAATACATACTTGTATAGAGATATATACATGAAGTGGCGCGTTCTTTCCTAAAGACAGAACCCCGCACCTTTGGATCCGAAACCGAGTAACTTAACCACTACACCAAAAAGATCACCATGATGCGGAAGCTGTGTTACTGGCTTATATAGATTATATAAGCCAGTAACCAGACAACTCCCCTACCAGAGAGTTTGTTAGGCGAACGAAAGATATAGTTGTTAATGGGAGTAGTAAGTTTTTGTGTGTTGGAGGAGTTGCGTCATGTTTATCTGACGAATTTTTTCCTTGGTTGCTCTCTTTTTTTGCTGGTAGATGGTGCCAAGACAGATCAGTATATATAGGTTTTATTTTTCTTATTTAAGCTAGGGTCGCCAAATGAAGTGGCGCGTTCTATCCTGAGGACAGAGTGAATATTAACGTCCCAATGTTCAGCTACACGAGGGCTTTTGGGGACGGTCCGCGTAATTTTTCCTGAGGACAGAACCCGGGACCTTTGGATCCGAAACCAAATAACTTAACCACTACACCAAAATGATCACCATGGTGAGAAGGCTGTTGCTGGCTTATATGGATTATATCGCTACATACACATTTCATTTTATAAACAACTTTAGTAATATGTTTCACAATGCAATGTCTTCTGATAAAATTTAGTAAGATTCTATTTTTCTTTAACCATGAAAATGGAAAACAACACGCAGTCTTGAAAACAGAGTGATACAGCCCTTCAATATCATTTTATTTCTCGTTCAATCTACCAAGAGAAAAAGAAAGTAATTTCAAATTTGCGATAAAAAATCATCCTTATTCCTCAAACACATTTCCTTCATCTGATTAATTTTAGCATTAGATTCTTGTAATACTCACACTTTCCGTTATGGAGAAATCTGCATATATTGACAATGTTTGGAAAACCTACTCTGAGAATTCATTTTTTTTAATAATATATTGTAACTCTTAGAAAAGAAATTTTTGCAATTTAATTCTCAAAACAAAAGAGTTTTTACTCAGTCAAACAAGAAAAATGAGCAAAATGAACGTGACAAGGAGAAAGGCTAAAAGATATAAACATACAATTTAATTAAAAGGCGAATATTCTTCCTAGTAAAAATTACCTGTTATGTTAAAGGTGACTTTAGAAAGATATCAAATTTTATGAATACAATATTGGGCGTTGCTTACAATTTGGAACGCTGAAATACTTAAAAGAAAATATGAAATGTTAATGATATTTCATCGTAATGCAAAAAATTAATTATTCCTCACGTTTATGTATATTGCTAATCTTTTACTTCAAAGAGTTTTTCTTAGAACGGAATGAATGTTTCCCTAACTAATCAGACGAAGTAAAATTACAGAAAAATAGAAGCTTTGCTCTGGTATATTATGCTTTATATTGATTCATTAAATGATTGAAGAAGTCATATATTTAATCTCCTTAATCAAATGAGCTAATTTCAAAGGAATTTTGGTAAACTATTTCTTCTTTCAGTAACTATTTTTAATTAGAGGTATAAACTAAACATGATTTCGAGCATCCGTCTAATTTTATTAATTATATTATTGATTGTTAAAATCTTTCATGAAGAAACTTCTTTAAATCGATAGCAAATTATGTAGCAACTTAAATAGGCTAATTTTTAATTAAAATAACTATGAAAGCTAGTTGTTTTCTTGAAAAATTCTTACAAACACTAATATGAATTTAACTTTAAGTAATAGAAATTAAAATATATTTCACTTTAAAAGAAAATTATATTACACAGCTCAAAACAATTAGAGAATATTGTAAATCATTTTAAAAAATGGTATAAACAAAATTTTCTTTTTGCAGAAAATGTAAGAGGTCACAAATGCTATTTTTTGCTATTTTCAAACTTCAGAGTATGCAGATTTTGAGTTTGACGTCAAAAATGATGCTTTAGCGGCCGCGAATGAAGTTTAGCTTTCATCTTAATGAAAGACAAAGCAGAAAAGAATGATGGACGTTTAGTAATTGCATTGCTTCGATAAGTGTTATGCCTCAACGAAGTCTTGTAGAGTTGATAGTCTGTTAGAGGGGATCAAACGCAAACCGAAGCTGCAGAAATTACTGGAATTTCACAAATCATGATTTCCAGGATCCGGAACTGCTTCTTGGTGACTGGAAATGCAAGCTAAAGACCAGGGCAAAGTCGAAGATGTGCAACAACGTCCAAAGAAGATCGATATTTAACACTATCTCGGAGATACCGAAATAGGAATGCCACTCTTCTTCAACAACACCTTCTCTCGGCTACTCTGGTACCCCAGTTTCAACACAAACTGTCCGAATCCAGCTTCACTTAGTATGTCCCTAAGCTCGTCGCCCGATGTCGTGTTACCTTAACAGTAGGCCACCGTCGCAATTGCAGGAAGGGCAAAAGTGCATGCGAACTGGAAAAGAAAAGAATGGCAGTGCCATTTTTCTGTTTATCCTATGATATTAGGCTTATGTACATCTGTAAAAAACGTGTCACAAGGACAATCCTGCGTTTCTTACTCGAACGCGTCAGATTTAGTGGGAGTGAGTGATGTTCAATGCTAGCATTTCCATCGATGGGCAACCCGATTTCCAAATCATTCGAATTGGAGCTCTGATTGGTCGCCGATATAGGGATGAGCTTCTCGGACCTATCGTAGTCCCTCACGCTGCAGCAATTGGAGGTGACGTCATGTTAATGGGCGACAATTGCAAGCCACGTCGTACTAATTTGGTGGGTAATTTCCTTTTCAAGGATGGAATCACACAAATAGAATGACCGTCTTGTCCACGGGACATGAACCAAATCGAGTATGTTTGGGACATTCTAAGCAAATGAGTTGCTGGCTGCTTATTACCTCCATAAACTCTCTGAAAACTGTACAGGACTCTTCTGGAGGAATGGAACAGAATGTCCAGCTCCTCATTAACAGACTCACTAACTCCATATTTTAAAGGTATTTAAAGTTGCTGGCCATCAAGACGAGGAGGTCAAAGACGAAAAATGCCCTGGAAGTCCGTAGACATCCAGCACCGCTCAAAATATCAACGATTTTTGCGGTGGTACATAGAAATGGGATTTAAACAATAGCTCAAATAGCAAAATCAGTTGGGATATCGTCAGGCACATGTCGACGGATACCGATTAAGGATCTTACCATGCGTAGGGTGTGTCTTCACATCGATCCCGCATGTTAAACGAAGACCAAAAGGAAATTCGAATGGTAATGGTGGGAGACTTAATCTCGCCTGTTGACAAAGATCCTTCCCTACTTGGCAAAATTGTTACTGGAAACAAGAAATTTGGTTTTTATGAGACCCGCAATCTCCAAGAGAGCATCAAAAACGTAAAACATCACAATCTCCACGCCAGCAGAAATTCCGCCAAGATCGTACTAAGGAGAAGGTCAAGCTAGATGTTCATGATAGATATCCTAGATATTCAGGGAATTGTGCATGTGTAATTCGCCCTGAAGGACTCAATGTGAACAATACATAGTGTTCTTTGTTCACAGTGCGTCCTTCAGGGACAAATTAGTACATAGAGATTCATGAATATTCTGCGTCGTTTGAGTGAGTTGATCCGAAAGAAGGGAATAAAAGTGTGAGCTGTACAGTCATGAGCAATCAGTCTTTTGAATAACAACGCTCCTGCACATCGATCTCACCTGGACACTGACTTTCTTGTGAAAACGTAAACAACTGCTTTGTCCAATTCTCCTTAGTAACCTGATCTCGCCCCCAGCGACTTCAGACTATTTACTGTATTAGTATTTCAATCTGAGAATGGGGTTAAAAGTTCATCGTGGGCCTTATTAAAGGATATGACTAAAAATGGATCCCTAAAATGCTTCGATGACTGTTACAAGCAATGGGGAAAGTGTGTTGTTTCCTCAAGGGTTTTATTTCGAAGGAAGATGTGTATCAATAATTTAAAGGGTGATATTTTTTAAGTTTGTAATGCTTGTCGGTTCCTGCTTCTCCCTAATCCTCCTTGTCTACTCTCGGAGCCGGCTAGATGTGTGAGAAGAATTGAATAATCAGTCGACATGATTCAATCTAATTATTTTATTGTCACAAAATATCAAGCAAGCACAATAATAATCCAATTAAGATTGTTGATCAGTATTCAGAGCGCGAAGGTGAGACCCGTTAACCTGGTGATAATATTACGGACCCTCAACTGATTTCACGATATCCTATACAAGCGCAATTTCATCTCCGTCACGCTCTAATAAGTTATTCGTTAACTTCTAATTAAATAAGGCTCACGATATTTGTACTCTTGTGAAGTCCTACTGTTGAGGCCTTGAACGGTAATCTTTAACTGGATTCGATCACCTCCGAGGGATCCTCTCTTGGAATTCTTCAATTGATACTTTTATTAACTTAGACTTGCACTTAATAAATTCACGTCCTCAATTCACCAACTAACTCTCAAAACTCGCGAATACAGAATTTATATAATATACTTAATTTGTGTATAACCACGTTTTCTTCCTTCGGTGAAAGTTGGTTTGTAAACATATTTCCCCAGAAGAGTCCCGAAGGGGTTAGTCATAGACGCGTATAGATCCGTCACAAGTTATGCACTCAGTCTAGGAACTTTTGAATCCTACTTCATATGTTGCATACATAAAGATTGCGGTAACTTAGTGGTCATGTTCACGAGCTCGTGCCCAGTGTGTTATGGGTTCAAGCCCCAGTGTCATTGAGAAACTGCAGTGTGAGGGCTGTTACAATATAGCTTTAAATGTTCTTTTAAGAATTGTATCATACACTTTAAATTAGATTGATTCATTATCAAATATATTATATAATGTTGTAATAGTTTTGTATGGGATAACTGCTTTTAAAAATAATTAAATTCCAAGAAGCAGAAACACTCTCTGTAATTATAAGCAACAATGGCCAACTCTGTATTTTTTAGAATTAGAAGTACATTATCACTGTAAAATATATTATAGGACATCTTTTTAAATGCGATTTCAAATGTTAGATATTTAATCACATGCATTTGGATATCATAAGGCTCTGAATTAATAATGACTAACGTTTGTAAGAATTGTTGCAAACGCACTAGAACTTTTAAGTTTGTCAAAGCAAACTTGCAAGCTGATGCTTCATTTATTTTCAAGTTTAAATAAGAACATTTTTGTTTTCTTATCAGATTCTATAGAGGAAAATGTAGTCGGATGAATCGGATATCGTATTTTCTTCAAACGAAAGCCGTCATTCCTGATGTGGAACGATTCAAACTTTCTATGAAAAGACGAATACTTTATGAATATTTCAAAAAGTTTTGAAAACATGGGTTTGCATACGAAATGAGAAATTATGGTCCTTTATACTGCAAAGCGCTTGAAATAAAGCTTGTAGGTACAGAAACCTGTGCTTTATTTTTGCACAATTGAGAGTGCGTGCTTGAAAACAGCCATCAATGAATCTGGAAGTTTTACATTTAGAATGGAAAGTAGAGTTCTGTGAGGAGAGTATGTTTTAATTGCAAAATATTCAATTCTCTTTTACTGATACTACACAAAGGAATGTGATTCAAAACAACTTCATGGAACGTATGATTTTAAACATTTAAGTACAGATCATGCATTTTATAAGTATTGTTTACAATTTTATATATAAATTGGATATTTTAGTAATTACTCAGTTATGTAAAGTATTAAATTAGAAGCAGTCCAAATATTATGAATGCGTAAAAGATAAAGCTATAACTATTTGCTTGTTGAATATTCTTAGCATTTAAATGTACGCTTAAAAATTGTTGAATAGTATTCTTAAGTTGGAAACATAGTATCATGCATGTTTTAAAATTCATAATCATTTTAAAATATCATATCTAATTTTTAAATCTGTATATTTAAGTAAAATCATACATTATGTGTATCATTAGCGTCTTTAATCCAAATGAAATAAGTAAACGCATTTAAAATTGTTTACATTAATATGGGGAACATCGAAATATTGAAGGATGAGAATACAACAAGCTTTTAACTACAATACATGTAGCATTATTATTGGCAGTGTTATTTTTCTGTTGCATAATAAAATAGCTAAATATGCCTAAATTTAATGAATTAATAGTTTACAAATTTGACGAAGATGCTTAAAATTTACAAGAATAGAAGATGAATTGGTTCCTAAAATTCATTCACATTTCATTTCACATTTTTTATTTTAAAATTACATTATGTTCAATATCATTCCTTTTAGTTATAACTGTACTGAATAAATAGCAATAATAAATCATCCATTTGTTTGTTTGTTTTAAGCAGGAGTAGTTTGGGGAGAGACTTGGCAACAAATGTGATTACCAAGTTGCCAACAAAATAGATGCATCGCAACCAATGTAGACGAATGTAAGGTACATATTTGACTATAAATTGGGATATTTTTCACTCACAAGTCTGATGCAGTGACAATGTAGAGTAAAATACTTCTCATAAAGCAAAGCTATTTATGTAAGTTATCAAAATTAACCCGGGAGCGGTAGCGTGGGACATAAATTAACCCTAAGCTCACGAAATCTTTAATTCTGGGAAAACTGTTTATTTGTTAGCAATGACCTTGTCATATCTTCTTATATGACATGCTTCATGGAAATTAAAACGTTTTTGTCACGCATCTCCCTCTTTTTAAGGAGTGCCAAATGTTTTTTACAATCTTAAGGTACTTGGGGTGACAGAGTTCTCCACGTGACCACTTTTGTTCCAAAATATTTTCTATGGACAGGCTACATTTTTTTCTCTGTAAACGACTTAGTGGCTTTGATAGCTGTGTTGCATGACTCACCATGGCTTATAAATGTAAATGAACAGAATTAAAAAAGAAATGAGCATCTGCACTCTCTTTTGGAGGAAGTTGAAACTGATCAAGCAAGGGAAGAACTTGATGAAATGAATGTATTAAGGTATCCGACTACTTGTGACAACTTTTTTTTAAAAAAAAATGGAGATGTGGGGATTTTTTCGTGGTTTTTAGATTTGTTTAGTACATTTTAAGAAAAATAAGCTAAAATTAAGAATAGTAAGAAGAATTATTATTACTAAAATGGGTAAAAATTGACAAAAAAATAACATAAACGCGGCCATTCTGTACCCAAAATTTATGAACAAATTTTCAATTTTTCAACTCTGATGTATTGCTATGTAATTATATTTTAAAGTGACCTTTACAATAAGAGATATTTTAAGTTTTACAAAAACTTGAGCACTTTATCTTAGTTGTTATATGAAACTGCTTGAAAAAACAGTGATAGTATTCACATAAGGAACTGTAAATTTTGTAATAAAATGGTGATTAATAATCTGAAGGTTAAAACACTTTCACTATTCTACAGAACATACACAAAAAACTTCAGTTAATTATTTTCAAATTTTTTCAAAAAAAAAAACACATTTCGAGTAAGGCGCGTTTTAAAGTATGACATCTTGCTTAAAGGACATCTGCTCTTACTAAAACACGTATAGTTTTTGTTCTAGGAGAACGAAAAATAATAAATTTGGTATTTTTATAAAGCTAATAAGATGTCCTATAAATTATAAAATTATTTTAAAAAATGTCAATTTTTGGCAAAATTGACAATGTTAGGGTAGTCGGATACCTTAATTATGATAGCGAAAGTAAATTTCAGGACAGCGATGAACATGAAATGTTTGAGTTCAATGGAAAATTTTAAAATGCTTCCTAAAAACCTCCATCAAGAAAGACAGGAAATCACAAGTCTAACCACAAGATAGATACACGGCACCCTGTCAAAAAAGACATAAACAGGAAAAAGTTCAACATGCTAATCTTCAACCATCAAAGGATAATAAAGCTATAATAACTTGGAACAAAATATGAGAGTTAGGCTTGAAAAAATTATTCGTGTAATGTTACCGAAAAACTAATGTGATTTGTGTCCTTTATTAAAGCCATGCACATTTGAAACGTTTTAGTTCAGTTTGATTCGACTTTTTCTAAAATTTTCAAACAAAAATTGAAAAATCCTTAAAAGTAGGTAAGTATACTTTCTTTTTGTTAAATTATTCACTAGAATTGCGATTTTTATCGTGTATAAAAAAAATAATTATAAAAAAGGGATTGGGGTGACTCCGCCCCCCCCGCACGAACACTAACATTAGTATTGAGTGTGCGTCTTTTGCTGGGCTAACATATATTAAATCTCTCAATAGTAAGTCTTCTGCGGTAACAAGACATTACCCCACGAATTAGCAGAAGGAATGAACATGAACCTCATGACCCTGTGATTATCACGGCTTCAGATTTCATTGCAATATTGTGAAATAAAAGTGTTGAAAAACATTGAAAATTCACTGTGACATAATTCATTTCAAAACGTGTTACAAAAGGTTCAAAAAAGCTTGAAATATATATACAAAAAATTGATTTCTCAAAGCAATAAAAATATTTTAGAATATATAAGCAGAAAAATTTAAAGATAAGAATGTTTCGACGCAAGAAGTTTAAAGCATAAAAAAAAATCTCCTATTTATATAATCCCAATGACATTGAAAAAATATTATATTTGTTTATGTTAAGAAAACACTTATACACGTAATCATTAGGGCTTTACTTTTGAATAAGTTTCTCTGATACTCTTAATTGTTCAAAACATTATAAAAATATAAAAAATAACCACACTTGACAAAAAATAGTTTTACTTATATTAATAATTTATTTTACTACTTTTATTATTTGAAAAAATAAACCATTTAATGATGCTTTCAATAAAATTTAATTACCCACATATATATATATATATATATATAATGTGACATTCTCCATTACAGAACTTCCATTTCGGAAAACAGAATAAGAAGAAAGCCTTCAATGGAAAAATGTTGAAAGTTTTACTAAAGAAAAAAAAAATGTCTTCCAATTTTCAGCTCACTTTACACAAACAACAAACTTCATTAATCAAATTTCGCTTGGTAATTATATTTCAGGAGTATTACACCATAATGTAAAGTTGTCTAATACACTTAAAACAATTACCGAACGTTAATTGTTTCGCTGTTGTCGCTCAGCAGCAAATTAGAGGTTGACTCTCATGTTAACATAGTTTGATTTTTCCCTTTAAGAACGTTGTGAAAGTAACTGTGACCTTACGATTAATATGCCTTTGGTTGTGAAAAAAAAAAGACTTTTAAAATCCGAGTTCATATGTGTGTCACTGCTGTTTGTGTGAGTTAAATATCATATTTTAAATAATTATTTTAACTCTGTGACTGATATCTATGAACAAAAAATGTCCATTACTTTTAGAATAGAGTATAAAATAAAATCAGTTTCTCTTTGGAATCGAATTTGCTAACAACAGTGAAATCAGAAGGATGTTAATATTCATATATTTAACACCAATAATTTTATTAAATTTATGTATTCAAAAAGTACTTTGTCATAATCCATAGTTAGGTATTAACTGTATTTGACCATTGCTACGTTTTAATATAATTAAATACCATAAAACCCGGCTTATAACGTGCACCTATTTTTTTTAAATAATTTTAGGTATATTCGCCGTATAACGTACACCACCTTTTTTACAAAGAAACATGACATGTACGTGAGCAAAGATAGTATGTCTTGAAATCAATTATTCGGGGTATTATACTAGGCTTTTGAAATATATATATAGTTTACTTTTATAACTACAACCTTTTAAGTTCACACAATATATCATTTATTTTTTTTAAAAGAAGAATAGTATTTCTGTACATGCAAAAGTCTAATGTTTGCTATGCCCATCTCTTTTTCATTATTAAAGCTATACCTGGCATATAACGCGAAACCCGTAAATTTTGATTCTAGTTTTTGTGTTAAAAGTGCGCGTTTTAAATCGGATTTTAAGGTAGTTATTAAAATATCATGTTTTAATTATTAATATACTAGAAGTTTCGGTTTCTGCTCACCGACGCCATACAAAATTGTACTTCAACCAGTTTCTTTGGTCCGAATACTATGCAGTCTCTACTCACACATTCCCCTCTATTGTTTCATTGTCTTAGAAAACTATGCTATTCCAACGGAAATTTCAGAAACTAAAATATATATATATATAATGCTACCGTCAACGAATAAAACCATTTGTTTTTAAACACAAAGCACAGCAAGTGTTATACGTAATGTATGCTGCAAAGAGAAATTTTAGCCACTTACTAAGCAACTTTTAAAATTAGCATAAATATTTTTTTACTAATGTAAACTTTTTTTACTAAGTTTACTATGTAAACTTGCTCCATTCTTTCATATTACTACTGAATTATTTACATTTCCTTAGATTAATTTATTTCGAACTTCATGTTCTTCAAGAATCGGTTTAGTTCGAGGTATATTAATCTCGTTATTTTTTCCACTCCGCTAATTTCTTTTATTAATGAAAAGCCTGTAAGTTTTATTCAACACATTCTTTATTAAAATAGCATCTTTCTTTATTCAAAAAGAAGTAATTCAAGTCACCATAGATACGAACTCCATAATAAGTCTAATTAAAGACTTATTATTTATCTTGTTTCTGCTTTAAAAATCTCTCTCTCTCTCTGTTTATATACAACAACTTTTAAAATTAATAATACTCTACTAGAGAGACAGATATCAATGGAAGATTGAAGATAAAGGAAAGCTAAAAAACAGCTAAGGTAATTTGAGGAAAGATGGCAGTTTGTTAATAGTACTTTTATGCGTCGATAGATGGCAATTTTGATTCATTTGTGTGAAGAGTCCACTTTTCATGAAATGATCATTCTGGAACAGGGTAGGGCACCAGTTTTGGGCAACCCAAAATGTCGCAGATCTGGTGCAATACCTAGTGAAGTTCCTTGCAGAATGTGCATTGCAGGATAACATTAGGAACTTCTTTCGCCGTTTACCGAGCCGTATACAAGCCTGTATCACAGCCAGGGACAATTCCACCAACCGCTGATTTGTACATTCAAGCTGTAATCGTCAGCCATGGATGAGCTCTATGACCTCCATTTTTTTACCATTTTTTATTGTGTATGTGCTTTACAGATATTTAATTTCATTGTACTTCGATTTTTTTTTTTTGCAAAGGAGTGTATATATATAACATAGCATCCCTATTTTTCCATGCTAATATATGTCCAGCAAGCAAGACAATTTTAAACCTAACACTAGTTTTTATCACCAATACATAAATTTAATACAGGCAAATAGTAACAACTGTGAAGCAAAGTTTCTTGATACAGAAATTAAATTAAAAGATAATGTTATAATTACTAATATTTATGACAAAAGAAATGAATTTAAATTCAATATAAAAAAGTACCTCATTGGAAAAGTAATAAACTTTCTATATTCATCATTATTAACTACATGCAACGCAATAAATTCCTAGTTTTAAAAAAAATCAGAAAAAAAATTGTTTAATTCAAAAATACATAATTAATTTTATTAATAGTTGTTTGTATACAGAAATTCTAAATGTAAGGATTAAATTCCTTAGAATACTAATAGTTTATTATTATTATTAATTTAAATTTATTATTTATCGCAGTTAAATATACTGCATATTCAAATTCTACTTAAAATTACTTATTCCCTTAGTTTTATTTTAATCTTAGTAATTTTTTCCTTTTCTCAAGTACAATCATAGTGTCCCTCAAATAACGGTAGTACTTATACATACTATTTTATTATTTTAAATCATTTAATTTTATACTTTTGCGACGTGCTACTATTCAGCCATTCCCATGGTTTGAATTTGTATTTTGGAGTAGAATCTGGCAAAAACTTTTTATTGAACTCAGATTCAGCGCGAGCTGTGCATTTTTTAATGCAGTTTTAGGTAAGTTACCTTTGTCTTGTAATTGATTTAGGTATTCTATCCATTATTTTAATAGGATTTCACTCAGTATTGCTAACAGAATGGGGGAAAGTTGGCTCCCAGAAATTAAGTTAAACCGCACTTTAATACAAATTATTTTATATATAAGAGCTGCCCTAAATCAGCAATGTTTATAATACTACAGCACTCATATACGTATATATATATATATATATATATATATATATTAAATTTTTGTTATTTTTATAAATTCTAATATCTGATTTGTATTACAATTTTTTTGTATGCTTAAGATATAGAGATATATGGTATGCTTCGTTTCGGTACGTATTGCTATTTATTTTGTAATAGTTATCTAAAACTACATGCTCAAAATATAAATTTGATATGATTATTTATCAAACTGCTTCAACCACCTTTTTCAGACTATGTAGTGGATTGGTTTTGCACAAAGCGTGTCCAAAACTAAGTACCGTTTTGGAAAAACTCACATGGCTTTTCAAGGCAAAATTTATCTTTATGAAGATCATAATGGAGTTATTTTCTAGAGTTATCACCATTGTAAACATTTTCGTATCGATGACAAACTCATACCAACCTCGCCAAGAAAGATGCCGTCGGTGAGCAATCACAAAATTGGCAAACTCATTACAAGCATCTTATTGTAGAGCATCTATTTTCACGAGTTTTACCAGTAACTTTCCAACCAAACCGTCTTTAACAACAGGGAGTTACCCACTGCGTTCTTCATTCAAGAACACGAGTGCGAATATGTCATTGAATTGTCAGACAAAATTTTTCTCACAATCATCTCATTAAAGTACTTTTCTCTTCTATTCCAAGTAAATTAAAAAGCCTTGGTCCCGGGTGAGGACCGGGTAAAATAGTCCCAACAGTTCATGCGCGTCGTAAAGGCATTAAAATGATCCAGAAGGAAGTGGCGCGTATCCGGCAGGATGAGACCAGAGTACAACTGGATCCGAGCCGAGTAACTTATCCACTACACCAGTAATGAATCCTGCCGCAG
Organism: Trichonephila clavata; assembly: GCA_019973975.1. Classification (NCBI taxonomy): domain Eukaryota; kingdom Metazoa; phylum Arthropoda; class Arachnida; order Araneae; family Nephilidae; genus Trichonephila; species Trichonephila clavata. The sequence continues at coordinate 69,378 of BMAO01017405.1, forward strand.
ATTGCAGGTAGTGCAAGCCCATATAGATGGGTACCGCTATAGAAGTCGACCTCTGGAGCTCTGGCAACCCTCAATTATGACAGTGCAATATATTGTGACGTAGTAATGCTACCGCTTCCAGGGTATCAACGCATTTGTGTCTGATGCCCAGGGACACCCGAAATATCACTACGAGGACACTGAAACAATTCAACATTATTGGAACGCAGAGGAAGGTGTGGATATCTCTCTTTCATACGACCCAACAATGTTCATGATGCTTGTCTTCAGGAGACCGCTCAATCCCAATTTGAATCTCAAGGTATACAGAGATTACGGAGACCAAACGTAAGCACTGGAGGAGGTCTGACATTTCTGTTCAAAATTTCAACAATCAAGTACACCGATGTTTTACCATCTAGCCCCTTACCAACAGCTGGCAATATTTGACTATATCTGTATTTTTACATATGCTTTGTGCTTTGTCCTTTTGTAACAAATCCATATAATAACTCATTTAAGTTTTTACGTAAGTTTACGATGAATTCAATAACAACATTTCTCCCGTTGAAACAACAGGTTACTGATCATTTAATGTAAACGCATTCAGTAATCGTCTTACAACATTTTGAACTCTAACAAGTGCTAAAATCACATTCCGGCAGTAATTGCATCACTGGATGATAATCAATGAAACATGTTGTGAAGGTTGAACTCCATTACTATTGTAGTTATGGTAGAAACAGTTCTTTGTTTCTGTACAAGCCATCTCATATTTTGTATGTCCTCTTTACAATAACGAACATTAAATATAATAAATGAGCCTTTAAGTAGACGTAATAAGTTGCAGATAAAACAAAATGCACAGTAAAACAAGAGTAGATTATAAAATCAATTAAAAATCATTTTCTCTTTTCTTAGAAATCAGATTTATTAAATGCGCCTTTTAGAAATATAGAACAATTAACATAAGCACCCACAGTTGGTTTCCAAATAACATCTTTATCGGGCAAGGTTGTCCAGAATAAATATAAATGAAATTTATGCTTTTCAGATAAAAGAAGCCAATAAACAGGTATGTCGAAATTATAAAATACTGATATATTTATATAGAATATTCCGATGACAAATAAAAGGCATAATCACAAATACAAATGTTTGTCTCTTTTTACTGTATAATCGTTAGAAGATGTCTACTCTGTGGTAAAATTAGAAACTATTATAATTTCAGATAAAAGAACGGTGAGTGTTTTCCAAACATTCAATTAGATTAACTTGCTCGTTTTAAATAATAGTAATAAGACAAATACTAGATGGTTTGCAGAGATAATTAAATAAAGATTTGATTATATTCAAAGGTTTTAAAAAATTATAAAAAGATTCTATCTTGAGAATAATTCAAATAAGAATATCATTTGTAAGATTTTTTATCAGAAAGTCAATTGCTTTTGATTATGGCGAATGTATTTACAAATAAGATATATTATCAATGTACAGAAGTTCAATAAATAGTTAACATATCTTTAATGGCATTAAACTTATTTGCCATAAATTGCAATTCAAAGATAATTTGGAGGAAATTAAAAGAAAAAGAATTATATCATTATGCATTAATAACCTCTTCATACTGAATAGTGCTTTTGAAATAGGCAGCCCTTTGGAGAAATTGAAGTACCTTAGGTGATGAGTAATTTACGTGGTGAACCATCTGGGGCGAGCTCCGCCTACTCAAACTTCTCCGCGATTTGATTTACTCAGTTCAAACTCTTGTCGGAGATAAACATCCTTGATACTCAGAGCCAAAATTGATGCTCATAGGAACTTAACATACCACATATAATCATTATGACATGCATGCCTGAGTTTTCTGCTGATTGAAATATCTTCGACTCCACCTTAGATTGTCCTGCAGTCCTTTACATGAGGTGTCACGCAACTTCAAGCCACCGAGATACACTCATCAAATCTAAATGTAGGAAATCGCTTTAACACGAAGACTATAGGACTGAAATATTTTCGTACAAAAATCATTATTAGATTTGAAAAACAGTTATTCACACAATTAAATTAATTTTTATCAAATTTATATTCACATCCATGCTGTTTTTATATGAGATTTGATAAATATCAATGTAAGTAAAAATCATTCACAAGAAATTAATGAAATTTAATACATAATTTGTCCAAGTTTTAAAACAAAATATTTTTTTGAAGTAATCCTGTTACTTCTCACTTGCATTTGTCTTTAGCAATAAATTAATTAATAGTGTTCGATGTCGTCCATTTTTATTCATTTTCATTGGAATGAGTGTCAAACTGCGCATTACTTTTCATGACGTTCCTCATTTCGAATGAATGTGGAGAAGAAGTTGCATTATTCACTTCATTTCTCGACAACAATCAAATGATATTTTAAGCACATTGACCATCCAAAATTCTTTGCTGCAACGGGTCTACACATTATCATATCCTATTGCTGGAATTCTTCGATGATAAAGTAGATAGTCGAAAATAAGCAAATTTCTTAAGCATTTCATTTCTTTTCTCGTACTTTTTGTTCATTCCTTGAAGAGATCTTTGAGGTTAAATGATTTTCGTTTCACGTCAAGAGGAAAAAGACATCAATGTACATAGATATTGAGGACCATTGTATTATTTTGTGTTAACCGATATTTCGTTTAGTGTTTTCGTATTAAACTATTCACTGTATTTTAAAATTAATTTGTGAAATAATTGAAGTTACTAAATAATTCAAGTTTCTCTCAATAAAATATGACATTTAAAATAAAACATTACAAATAAGTGAAAAAAATAGGAGTTTAAGAGAGATGTTTATAATCATCACAAATTAAGAAGGCAAAATTTGAAGCGATCTGCAGTTTATCAAACTGAGTCAAGCAACCGTAATGATACTGCGGACATGGAACCATTTCAGAATAAAGAAGCACGTCTCTGCAATGCTTATTCGATTCCATGCACGAGTTCCTGTCCATAGCTGATGAGCAGTGAGCTTGGATAATTTGTCTTGGCTGACAGTTTTATTGTAATAAGAGGATGGATACGCAGTTCGAAAAGCATTCTTTTAAAGACTCGACATTCAAATACGTCTTCTCCGGAAGCAGTTCTATTATCAGACATGTGTTTTGCATTTTCTATCTATTTTGGCTGCTACCTTAAAAGGATATGTTCTTCTCTTTGTGTCTGTTTCTCGAGATATATGTATTTGAAATTTGAAGAATTTGTCTTACGGTATCTTTACCTGATTCAATTTCTGTTGGAAATTTCTTTGCTGCCTAATTTGAGAGACAATTATTGCTCCCCAAAAGCGGGAGAAAAACTCGGCTGTCTTAAACGAGTTGAGAGTTTTAAATTTAAATAAATTCTCGTTGTTTTTAATTGTGTTGGAGGATAAACTGTTTGTAAAGAAGTACCTTGAAAAATATTCGCTTAGTCTTTAATTTAAAACGACATTAAATTTATATTTGCTGCATAAATACATTGCAATTGTAGGAGTTATAACCTTGTTCTGCATCCTCTGAATGATCATGATCTTGTAGTTAATGCGATTGAAATAGATCTTTGGTAAACAAAGGATTCAGATCCATACCCGAAGATATTAGCTTTAATAGATTTATCATTTTTATCCTAAGTACTTAATATCTCTAATCTATTGGATAGTTTGTCTTTAGTAAAAGGAGCGTCCTTGTATTTTCGAGGATTTTTAAAAATATTCTATCTTTTCTTATTGTCTTTACGTTTAATTATTCTTTCCTTTCTTGAATGCCTTCTTGGCGTACATAAAGGCAAATAACAAGTATGAATGATTTTTATATCTGAAAATATAAATACCTTACCTACCATCTATCTTGTCTATCTATTACCATATTTATTACTATATTACCAAATCCACTATTTACCAAGTCATGTCGTTTATTCGTAGTCAACATTTCATTCCTTATTCTAAAATCGCGATTTTATTTTTAAAATGGCTTTAGGCCATTTGATGCACTTACGTTTACTGACCTTTCTGTTCTTACTTTAATTGGTTCACCTTTGGACGTTCTATATAAAAATTGTGCCTATGAACTTTCTTGATTTCCTTCGGTAATGCTTTTGATTTGCCAGGTAGTAATAGCCTCTTCCACCCAATTGATTAATTATAAGACTCGAGAATGTTCTTCGAGCTACATTTCAAAATCTTTCTTGTAGAGTTAGTCTAGTAGCAAAAGCGAAAGACCGTTTGTATCGTGTACTGTAAACTTACTCATAGATTGAATATGAGAAAATTGCACACATTACAGGCCATCGACCTATTGTGTTTTTATGGACTCAATTGAAGGTTTGTACGCACGTCATATATAATTTAAATAATTTCTTATGGGCGTGTAACCTAAGGTTTAATTTAAATGTCAAACTTTGCTTGTCATAAGACTGAGCATCTTTCGCTTACAAAATAAGCAAGGTTTCTGAAAACCAGAAAGTTATTCAAACAAAATTAAACTGATGATCTTAACTTGACTATTGATCTACTTTTGGACAAAACTATATCTCCTATGAACTTTTTGCTTTAGCTAGCAGTTATTGTTCCTTCTAAGTCTAAATATATGTTGTTATTTTTATACATAAACTTTACTGCATTATATGCTTAAGTAAAATTTCTACGTTTATCGGTAAATATAATCTATAGTCATGAGTTGCCATCAGAGGGCTTATAGATATCATTTCAACTAATATTTGAATCTTGCTACTGTATACTCCTCATTTGCTAAAATAGAATGATTTTAATGCTAACACATTTATAGCCCCTTTCCGTTGTCTTAGAAATCGAACATGTTGAGAATAATAGACATTCTATAACCTGTGCCAATTCAGACGTGAATTCAATAAAGAGAACCTTTGGATTTAAATTTGTATACTGTTCTCAATCTCATTTGGAAACATTTCAGTTTTTCTGTCTATGAACGGTGGAACAAATAAAGCAATGATATACAAATGGAAAGAGCAGAAAGAAATTATAATCATGAAAATACATGTATAGATTTTGGAAACTCATTTTAGCAAATCTAAGTAAATTTAAGTTTTATAGCTAAATAATACGTTCGTCTTACATTTTATTTGACTATATTAGGTATAAATCAGCATAGAAAATGGAATAAGGACAATTGAAAATAATTCATTAATAAATTTTAAATTTTGCTTTTAAAATTTTAATGATGATTAATCTTTTGTCTGTATTTCTAATATTCTTCTATTTATTTTTCTAAATTTTAAAATATAAATTTAAAAGCAGACTCTTAATCCAAAATAGTTTAATTTCTTCCATGTAAGTCTAAATTTTATATTCCCGTATGCCACCATCAAAATAACGGTTAGTGACCTTCAGCTTCGGTGCCACCCAGGGCCTATAATTTGAATCCCGGAGATAGCATGGATGTTATGATATGAAACAACTTTGCGGAATGGGAGTACTCTAATAGCCGTCAGGCCTGAGTCTTCTCGTGAAGTTGGTGGAAGGAAGAGAGGTGAAAATTTCTACTAGAGTGTTCTTCCTCAAAACTGAGTCGAGACCGACAACTGTCACCTGCATGGTGCTCTAGGGTAAGGTTAATAAGCAGGCCTTAAAATGTATAGACTTGATGAATTTTATTGGACTTTGATCTGATGTTGTAAGCCATGCTAAACCAAAGCAATATTTTGGATTGTATCTGTATTCCCTCTCAGAAGTTTAAAATATTTATAATAAAGCATACCATCAGTCAATAAAAGTAATAAGACTAATGAAAAACTGAGTGAGAACATTTTTAAAAAGACAAAATACTTATTTCCTAACCGCAAATAAGGTATCAAACCAGCCTTTCGAACTCTTCCTGGACACATCACAATCCAATGGCGTTGTGATGACTTTTTGTAAAAATTTACTCACCCTCACAGGAAACTTATTACGTAATGACGTTTTGAAACATCGTAGCCTAGCCCAATCCCTGTTTCTTAATTTACTTATTTACCGTATGGCGGACCTTTCGTCATCATCTAGATGATGCCCAAAATGGTGGATGGTGCGAGATTCGAGACAGATGATCAAGGAAGCCTGCTGTTAGGACCTCAGGGTTTGTGAGATGTGGTATGTACTGCTTGGAAACAGTTCACAGAGGTGGAATGGTAAATTATAGCAAAACTGAAATGCCAAATCTCTATTATCGTTATTTGAGACTCAAGTTAAAATAGGTTAGTAACCCATTTGACACAACTGTTTCATAATCTGTAAAAGTGTAGGAACATCCTATTCACGGATAACGGTGACCCAGAAGCTTAATGCAGGTGGCCTGTATAACAAACACCTATAGTCTGCATCTCTTTGACTGGGTTAACATAAAAAGACTATCTGGCATGTGCCAGAGAAAAACCTGTATTAGGTGGTGAAGTTGAACATTAACGTTCACTATTTAGCAACACGAGGGCTTTGGGCGACGGTCCGCGTAATTTTGAACCATGGTCAAGTGACGTGAATTAGAACCTGAGCTGGCACCCCCTCCCTAACTTCACCACACCCACCAGCAGGAGGACGTTTGAGCTCTCGACAGGTTTAACGTGCATCGCTACCTTATACGTAGGGTCTTCAGTGGTACTGGGATCAAACTCATGGCACGCTAACAGCATAATCGATGCCTAGTCCACTTGGCTACCGCGGCCGCCTGATTCAAACTGGAAAGTAGCTCAAGGGCGTGTTCTCATCTGGAGAATCCAGTAGTCAACCTCATCCCTCTAACAATGTTGGAAAGGACAGGTGTATGTGGCCTGGGCAGACATCATGACAGACTGGCATTGCAGCCTCCATATGTTCGATAGAGTGAGTGTGACAAGTCAGCGGTGCAGGACGAGATTCACTCCCCTATCTCAGACTTTTCCGCATAGCATATGGAGAAATATTTTCTTCTGGACGATAATTCATGGTACAGGGCTCGGTTGGTGGATAATGCAGCTGATGGGATGTTAACGACTGGAGTGTTCTAGGATGCCACCCGATGTCAATTCAGTGGACACACATGGGACGTCTTTCGTGCTCAATTTCTGTTCGGAATCAGCCCCAAGGACCGTCAGTGAGTGCAAGTGTAGGTGTAGTTGCACCACAGGGTTGGTCAGCACCCTGGTAAACAATGAAACTTGGATAAAGAGCTTTATAGCTGTTAAGAGCGATCTTACACCACCTTAGGTACATTTTCCTCCTGGTGGCAGGGTGTCAGTCAGTTGCTGTGCTGGACAAGTGACCAGTTTCTTATTTAGGAAGCAGGTTGTGCCCCTTTTGTTTCCCCATGTGGTCTTATATCGGGAGATATTTTGGCCAGGTTGGTATTATGGTTTGTTAAGTTTTCTTTCTTGGCAAAGAACCATTGTGCCTTCAGTTATTTTCACCCAGTGGATGTATACTCTGTTTACATTTGTTCAAAGAAATTCATGATTTATTATACTTTCTTTAAAAATCGCTTCGAACTATATTATGCATCTATTTTGACACAATTCAATTTTACTTTATCATGGCTCCCGGAAATATATTTTAAAGAATAAAATATTTAACCGATTCATAATAAGGTATTTAAAGATGTAATTTACATTAATAAATTTAATATATTTTGAGCATCTTTTTCAAAGCCATTAAACTAACACAAATAGCAAGACCAGCTCACCAGCCTGGCAAGTAGAATTCTACCTGTAAACCAATTCTCACGCTATATTTCTGTTACGCATTAATGGTTTGATTTATAAAATATTAATAGATCTCTCAAATGTGAATCAGTATTTTTAGTCATTTTAGAAAGTGGCTGTGGTTTCGGTAACGAATGGTCATCCTTGCATCACTGCAGAATATCTCTTTGGATTAATTTTATTTTACTTATAAGTTGTCAGTTAGTTAATGCTATTTATTAATAATTTTGCTTTAACTAAATGTTCTATTCTTGAACTGTCTTCTCTTATACCTGTTAATAAATAGTTAATTTTCTCTACTGTAGAGACATGAATCATTA
>BMAO01017406.1:0-46456 GCA_019973975.1 Trichonephila clavata
TTGATTGATTGACGCAAAAGAATTATTTGGGCTTGGGGCCCAAAACCTGAGTTTGCAGAGGGGCCTAATATTCTCCGGGACGCCACTGCATTATTCCATTTTCATGGAGATGTGTGAATAATAAGTTTAAATCAGTGATTCCCAAAGTGGTCTATATGGACCCCCAGGGGTCTATGACGACTTGCAAGGGGTTCACGTCTGTGAAAAAATAATTTAAGGGTTCGTGAGGTGTAAATGGGGGTCTATGATAGTAAATCAGAAAGTGCCTTTATTTTTAAAAAAATATTAATCAAGGGGAAACAGTTTTTACCTATTTTACAGATGTATTTACTACATTTCATGAGGTTAATTTGCAGAGTTACAAGGTGACAGCATATATTTAATAAAAACAAGGACCATCATTTCGGCTTTTCTTACCAGAATTAAGCTAAACCAGTATAATATTGGACATGAATTTTCCCAGTTTCTCATTTTGTCACACACAATCTGCCAGGAAGATGTTTTAACCAACATTTAAATGTCCTCTATTCAGAATTTGAAACCAGGTTTGAGAATGCTTCTACTATATGATAATACCACAGTAGACTAAGAAATCATATGGTCCCATTGAAGAAAATTAATGTTATTTTACAAGAACTGATTGGAATAGGCATTAACGAAGATCTTAAAGTAAAGTTTAGAAATGGATGTCAGCAATTTTAGCTGTAATAAGACATTCCTATTATTTACCCCTGAATTATCGAATATCGAGAGAAACTTTTTGTTTTTCCTTGTGAGCATGAGTTTCATCACGGTTGCCAAACTCAAAAAGAGAGAGACACTGGACATTATTTAATTGAGGAAAATTTAGGGTTAAACTTGACAAGATTGATGCCAAATGTTGAAAATTTGCTATTAAAGTGCCAGATTCATCTCCCTCCCATTAAAAACACTTTTCTTTTCTGCTCGGTTATTTTATATATTATTAAACAGAAATTTAAAATTAATTAACATGTGATTCTTAAATTTTAAACACTATACTTCACTACAGTTAAAAATTTTAATCTTTTTAAGTAAGTAACTCTATACCAGCTGTCAAAAAGACACAAGTTAAAATGCGCAAAAATTTAATATTAGATAAGCAGGGGTCTACCCAAAGATGAAAAACACGGCAAAGGGTCAATGAGACAAAAAAGTTTGGAAACCTCTGGTTTAAATGGAACTCCTTTATTATAAATATACAGAATTCATGAAAATGTAGCTAAGCTTCTCAGGGACATTTTTGCTCCCAAGTAAAATATAGTTGCAAAACAATAAGCATGCATACTCTAAAAGGTGGGCGTTCCCATCCCCGCTCCCATTTCTTACAAGTGAGAGACAAAAATCAAACATGGGAACAAACCTTGATGGAGCAAAAAAAAATAGAATAAACTAGAAAAGTAGGTTAAATTTCCAGACATCATGAATAATTGTAACATGAAAAATAGTTTTGAAAAGAAAAAGGTTATTTGCAAAACTATCTAAGCAATAATCATTAATGACTAAACCTGAACAACAAACTAAACCATAAAAATAAATTAAACAAGTAATGAAAAAGACAAATTAAATATAAGCGAAAGAAAAGAAAAAAATTACTTTACCCAGCAAGCACTAGTTATATGAATAATTGTTTAACAATAATTTTAAAAAGTACATAACACCAAGAAATGTTATTTGATATTAATACTAATGATAGTAAATAATAAATAAAGTGTAATGAAAAATAATAAATTTTCAGACTTCTCAATTTTTATTAGCCCATAAGTTCTACAACTGCCTCAGCACTCTTTAAGTGAATTAAATAATGTAATTTGAAAAATAGCCATTCCCCCCCCCCCTTTCTTTGCAAAAGATAAGTAGCTAGAATTTGATGAACGAATGCCTAAAAACTCACAATATTGGATAGTCTTGATATTAATGGAACATCATTTTAATGCATTCTATAACAGTTAAAAGTTGTCAAGATCAAATCTTTGGATACCAAATTAAACTAATCAGAATTATATATAATTTCTACATTTCAATCTTTACACATCACAATTTTTTTTTAAAGCTAAGACATATGTATATGTGTGTGTAAAGTAAAATAAAATTTCCTTCCATGCACAAAATTTAATAAATTCATTTTTGAATTATCAATCAAAGATATTACAAATTTCTGAATTTCTATATAAATTTAACATTTGGAATGGTTCAAAATATGCCTAGAGCACTTGTTTTTTAATGTTTTAACATAAGAAAAAAAATTGAATAAAATGAACAAATAATTTTATAAAATAACACATTAATTATTAGCTGAGAAAAACAAAAAAATAATATAAAAAAGTTGAGTTAAACTTAAGTTGAAAATCCAACTTAACTAATAATACTGTTATATTTCTCTCAGTTGAAAGCAAAAAAAAAAATTCATTTAACTATCCTGTTTTAAATTTTGATTTATTTTCAGTAAGTTATTGTATTTTAGCTAATTATTTTTACAATTTACAATGGTAAGACAAAATATTTATAAACTAAATTGGAAATTTATGTTCTTGTAATCTATTTAAAGATGGCTTGATAAGACAATATATTGTGGGAATATAAAAAACTAAATCCTTCAACAATGTGTGACAAAATCATGTGATTGAAAGCAAGAAATACTTTTTTTAAAAAAAGTAGAGGGTATTTAAATATTAGAGTCACTGCAGTCAAATTGGCGCCACATGAATCACACCATTTCCCTTCAAAATCTGACTGATTGGTAATTTTTCATATAAAACACATTAGAATCTTTGTTTTTATATCAATGCTTGATTCGCGTGGCGCCTATTTTGCTACAGTGATGCTCATTCGCAAGTACCATAAAATACAATATCACAGTTTTACTAAACTAAATCTCATTTTCTTAACATTTCACAAATTTATTTATCAAGTTAAAGCATTGCATGGTATTTAATTCTTAAATAACAACCAATAACTACAGTAATTAAACTTTAACATAATCTTCAGGCCACTCAAAAAGTTTTGGAAACTTATCTAACTCTTCTTTTGTATATTCGCTAAGTCTCTTGGGCACCGGCCTTAGCTGTCTTATTTGAGAACAAATATTAATTTTGATATCGTCAGGAATTCCATTATCTGGAAAGAGATGCAGCCTTTCCATTCGAGTGTGTCTCAGAAGAGATGTTCCACAAGCTTTGTATACTGCTTTCCATAACACTTTTGTTGGATCTTTATTTTGCAGTTCCCAAGCTGGTGTAAAAGTCTCACCTCCAGCATACATTGTGTGATGACGGTATATTCGATATCTCCACTCAGTGTCCGGCATTGCAATTTCAGCTGCATTAATAACTACAACGTGATCACCACAATCACTTAAAGTATGAAATATCGGTTTGTTCTTACCAGCTAAGTATTTAGCAATGAGATCAGCAGAATCAAATGGATTTTGCCATTTAGCATCATATAAATGCCATACACGGGAGAATACAGCCCATTGTTTAGCTCGTTTGTGTTTCGATAAAATGACCTTGGCCATAATTACTTTTCAAAATTTAAAGCGAAAAAGGAACGAAATTAAAACTAACCACTTTTTAAAAAATACGATGATGAAGAATTGTACAATATTTTTAAACTTAGTTCCACGGTTAGAAAGCTACCATACCGAAAATTATTTGTTTACTATTTTAACATGTGAAGTAAGTTGAGTATTACAGGAGCTGCTGCTTATAAGATACATACGTTTGATTAACCCCGATCGGATCAAGTGTAGTATAGGGGGCCCTTAAAACTTGGCTATTTTTCTTTGGATTTGGCAATTTTTATACCGATATTATGGTGAGAAAACGAATTCGTTCTGGCATCCGGACATTTATCTCTAAGTGAAGTAGCTTGGCGATCGATTTCGGTTGCCAAAAGAAATTGACATCGCCAAGGGCCCCCTCTATACTACACTTTAACCAATTGATCAAATAAATAACCATAAACTGAAATTATTTCGATTACATTTGATAACTATTAAATTTTGATTCTAATTTTTTTATGAGTGAGTAGTTTTTGAAGTGTGATATATTCCTAATAATTTTAAATAAATAAATTGTTATAAAAATGGCAATGCTTTGAAAGGAATCATTTTTGATTTTGTTTTGTGTATGAACCGCTTTATTTGGATATTAGTAAATCAAATTGAATTATTGCCGAAAACAAAACATTTTGTTTGAGTTGTATTTATTTTTTTACTATTAAGTATGGCTACTACCCTTGACAGCTATGTAAATCGTATCCTTATTTTGTTATATTTTAAAAATAGGGTTTTTGTATTCTTGAAAAGGATGCAAAGATAATTATAGTTTTCCCCTTTGAAATTTCTTATGTTGTTTTATTAAATTTATATATTTTATGAATAATGTTTTCAGGAAACTCATTTTAATTATTGTATGATGTAATCTGTAGATCGGCTAAAGTATGGATCATATCAATTGGGGATCAATTTTATTTTATCAGAAGATTATTGATTGCTTTCTCTTTGTAACAAAATAGTTAATACAAGATAGTGAATAAAAAATTGGCTACGCTTCAATATGAAGATTTTTTTTTTACTTTGGAACTAATTTGATTTCAGCGTGCTACTGATTTTTGGCAAGATTTTGAAAGCACATTAAATAAATCTTCGGTGGCCAGTCTAATTTTATCCCTCTATATCCTTTAAATTTTAACTGTATTTGGTGTAAAAATCCGTAGCGTACTGATACCAAAACTAATACCATACTCTAGTTTAATTAACACGTATTTATCCTAGTTTAATTTTTGATTGAAACAAATGATGCCAAATTATTCCAAAAAGCTCATTTTTTCCATATTAGATGTCTAGCAAATATGACTCTGATTTGACAAGGGGGTGATAAAGATGTGTTCTAAAATATGATTCAACTATCAGTTTTAATGTTAATGCTTTTTATTAAAGACTTATTTCACAGTATGTTTTGTTTATGCATATTTCTTGAGTAGTAGGTTCTGTTAGTTCCAATTTGCTTCATCCCTAGAAATAATTGTATTTAAAATCAATGTCAGTGCAGTAAAGTTTTTTTGGTACTTATCAATTGTAAGGGCCATGAAGCCAAATTCTGGTTTGTATATTTGTTGCTGATATAAAAAAGATGAAGCTATTTTCTATTTTGTAAATAGTCAGAATTTTGTACAGTTTTCAATACTTATGTACCACTGCAACCATATTAGCAACATTGAATAAAACCACACAAATTTAAAAAATAGAATACACTGACCGGAATATGAAGTGCTTATACAAAAAAATTTAGCGTAAAAGAAATATAAGTAATTATAAATAAATAATCTACAAAAGAAAATTAATAACTAGTTTTATTTAATTTTATTTTTATAATTTAAGAATTTGGTAAATCCCAGATTTGCATTCTAGTATTCTAGCTAGCTATTTTAACATACGGTTAGGTTTAATGAATGGCGGCAAGTGTAGAAAAAATGAAACAAAGCACATAATTGCCTACAACATGTGTGGAAATCAGGGTTGCCTATTTGATGAGTTATTTTGAAAGCTGGTATTGTTGCTATAGTACATAAATACCCAGTTTTCTTTCTGTTATGCTGTTAACTGTTTAGATACTTATGTGCTATTGCAACCATGCCATGTTCGAGATAACTCACCAAGTTGACAACCCCAATTTTGCATGTGTGGTATGAGCTGAATTGGCAACTATGTGTTTCATTTCATATAATGTTGCCAATACAGATGTGATAGTACGCCAGTACCACTGTTTGTACTATTTTGCTACAATGATGAATATCTGAAATTTTCCAATAATCAAATAAGACACTATGAGCTTTTTCAATAGAAGGTAACTTTACTACTACTGTGAAGTTATTAACTAAATGACCATGCCATGGAGTTGAAAGTTGGCAATGATCATTACTGTATGTGTAATATTTGTTGTCAGTGTATTCATCTTTGTGAGATAAATTGTTCTCTCTCAAGATCTAGGATTCTGTTATAATGTCAGATTTTAGTCCTTTAACAAACTGTAGATTGATAATATCACCAATGTTCATACTACCAAAACTTGGAAACAGTTGTCACAAACTCGTGGTCCTTATAATGGATAAGTACCAATTTTTATCAATAAGTTAGAAATAAATAAGCCAATTAAGTGATGGAAATATGTGGTATGGCTTTAAGAGAAAAGTATCTTTTTACTTATTTTTTCTTTTGAAGTAGTATATATTAAATTATCAAAAGCAGAAACTTTACATTATTTGAAATAAATAAATAAAATTTTGGAAAGCATTAATAAAAGCTGATATGGTAGTTATGTAAAAATGTAGAAAGAATTATGAGTACTTATATATTAGTGTCACTGCAGACAATTTGGCACCTCCCAAATAATATCATTTTCCACCAAAATCTGACTGATTGGTATTTCTTCATTTAAAACATGTTAGAATATGTGTTGTTTTGATATTAAGGTGCAATTCACATGGCACCAATTTTACTGTAGTGGTACTGATAGTTAAGTACCGAATTATGGGTACTTTACCATTTCACCAGAGTAAATCTCGCCAAGCAGGCTTTATTGGCAACAACACACAACATAGACATAAAAAATGTTAGTTTTTATTAGTTTTTCATCTATTTTTAATGTATTATTAAAAAAACGTTCTTGATAAGAAATGACCGTGACTTGTTTTGAAAATGTGGTTATAAAAGGTTACCAGCAGGAATACTCCTTTTGACATTGACTGTATCATTTTTTGGCAATTTTATTGCTTGTGCAGGCAAAACAGAAAAGTACCAAATTATGTTCAAATGGAATTTGAATTGATATGTTAAATGAGACTCATTGCTGAGTTACAGAAATGAAGTTAATAACTTCACAAATTGCAGGAGATTAGATACCTGAAAATGTCTTCTATTTATTTTTGAAAATGAACTTTGATATTGGAAACATTATTTAAATATTCAGTATGCCATAAAAGTATTTAAATATTTTCATATTCTGCTAATAAAATTATTTAAATATTCAAAAAAATATATTTTTTAAAAATAAGGGTTTTTTCCCCAATAACAATATTGATTCTTTAAAAATTTGGAAACAAATTTATATAATTGTGATTAAAATTCTTGTTTAATTTTTAAATATATGTTCAGCTGAACAAAATTTTGTGTAAATTTCAATAAGTCGAGTTTTAAAAAAGAAAAATTTTTAAATACTTTACTCTTATATTTTATATGTTTAATTTGCTAATAATCTGCATATTAATTATTGTTGTATTTATGCATTCTTAATTAAATATCAGATACTGTTTCTATCATCACTGCAGATGGGAGAAATATTGTGGTTAGTTAAAAACTCACTCTTGTATCATTTTAAGTATATCCTTTGGGTTGTAAATTTTATTTTGTACGAGAAATGTTTTGTTGATTTAAAATAATTTTAAATTTGGTATTAAGATAAGGAATTTTTCGGGAAACATATTTTTTTTAAACTATCATATTCATTTTTAAAAGATTTTTGTTTTAATCAAAATAGTTTTTCAAATTGCCAAAGAGTGAAACAGAATGTACCTTAGAATGACTAATATAAGATTTAAATAAATAAAAAAAGAAACTAGTCTTACAGTAGTCGCATATGATGTGTAACATCTGACTTGTTATCATGGTAAATATGCAATAGTGACTTCAATTCTGAAAAAAATGAATCAGTTATGACTGGAAATAATTTTCTATCGAATAATTATATCTTTAATGAAAATTTTATTTAATTAACACAAGGAGTAATGCAGTTTTTTATCAAAAATATTTATTATTTTTCAATTTGGCGAAGAGCGGAGACAATAGATTTATGAAAACTAAAGTATGACACATATACTTGTGATTTCAAAGTATTTAAAAATTATTGAAAAACGGCATCAATAACAGTACCACTGTTAGTTGTCGAAACATTTCGATTAGTGTTCCTTTCGAGCTTGAGTTCATCTTTCAGAAAAGCTATGAGCGGCTCAGCTTCTGGCAAACTGAAGTTAACGTTAAAATCACCACTCAAAATCATGGGAAGCGAGTGATAGTTTTTTTTTTAAAAGAGCAGAACCACCTTCAATATACAGTAAAAGTACAAAATGCATGAAATCTTTAATTTGTTTTAACTGTTTGATTCGGAGAAATGCATGCGACCACCAAAATGACAAGACTTGCTAGTATGTGCGGTAGGCAGGCGTCTTTAATTGCTACTACAGTTGGACCCCCAGACGAGGGTAGCGAAGAAACACCATCAAGCGCATGCTTAAAAATTAGAAATATTAGAGAAAATCAAAAATATCCGTTTACTTAATTAAGTAGTTTTTTTAATCAAGAAATCTTTTTTAATCACAATTAAAAATATTATATTGACAGTGACAGGAATTAATCTCAAAGTTTGAAAATGATAAGCACTTAAATATTTATTCAAATAATTCCATATTACTTACTCCTATTTTTTTTTTAAGAATGATGAGCTTTGTCAGACGCTTTACAAGAAATATAATTGTTAATATATATAGTTTATAAATATATCCCCAGATTTCACACACGAGCCCTTAGACTTTGACATTTGAGCGTAAAAATCACAAGTTTATTCTGGATGAAGTCTAATAAGACTTGCTGGTATGTGCGGTAGGCAGGCGTCTTAATTGCTAGTAGAGTTGAACCCTGAGACGAGGCTAGCAAAGAGACACCCCCAAAGCGCTGAATTGGTCAAATCAAACAGCGTGCGCTTCCCCCGACTTCCTGTTACGCATTTCCGTCCCTTTTCATGAAATCACTCCAACAAATATCCAGCAACCGAGAGTAAAGATGTTACACATCAAAATTATGAAAAATATTATTTTGTTAATAATGGCAATTTATATACAAAATGTGTTAAAAAATTATCCATCTGTAATGTTTGTGTCTGTGCATAAACAGTGCTAGGAAAACATGATTCGCTATGTATAATTTGAAGATTCTAATACACGTACAGGAATTTTTTCTACCTACAAAAGTTGTCAACCAACTTCAGGCTTCTGATGACTAATAAAGTTTAAGTGGGGCATTCAGTTTACGAAATAACAAAAAATTGAAAATTGTAAAAACTAAATTTTGAATACCTGAAATTTTGTGTTGAGCTTGGTTATTCCTTAGTAGAAATGATCCACAATTTTCTGCAGACCTTCAAGAATAAAGGCCCTTTTTCCCTAGAAAAATATTTTAGTCGAGTGTCTTTTTAACCCACCCATTCTTCCCAGTTCTTGAGCCAAACAGAGCTTGCTAGGGTTTGCAGTCCCGGGATCAGTGGCATAACGTACACCCCCACACCGCAGAGGGAGCCAGGGTTCTAGGGAGCCCAAAGCCTAGCTAGCTGCTGCCAAGTAGCTTTTGTACCCTTTGTAAAATCCAACTTGGGGGCCCAAAACTTGACTTTGCGGGGGGGGGGCAGATGTTCTCCGTTACACCACTGCCCGAGATCCTGGTGTTTCTTCAAATTCCAAGATTAAAATGACTCATCCCTAGGTTTAATTTTTGTTTAAATTATATTTTAAAACTTTTTTCTAAAAAACTTAATTTTTAGAAAATTTGTATTTTTTCTTATTAAATATGTATGAAGAATTTTGTGCAGTTATAAGGGTGTGCTGTAAGTAAGAAATTATATGCAGTTTTCATTTCTCATATGAAAGAACGTTGCACAGATCTAAGTGGTTTACTGCAATACTTAGTCAATGGTATAAGCAACAGCTCAGGGATAGATTTTGTCACAGTTCCTTCTTCAAGTAAATGCCGTAAATTAATAGTGACCCGCTTGAAAGACTAGGGCTTCAAATGCCACTGCATTACTAACAGCTTACACAACTGGATCTTCTATTTCAAATGAGGTAACACTTGAAATTGATTCATATTCTGACTCAATAACTTAATTGATTTGTACACAAAAGCCATTAAAAGTAGCAGAAAAACAAGATAAAATTATCAAAGAGGGATATGCACCAATGAAGCCAATTAGATTTGAAAGAATGTTGTCAAATATTCAAAAAGAAATGTCTCTTTTTCAAAATGGAGGGAGATGTGGTTACTACCTGGAAAAACACTGCTATTTAATGAAGATAAAGCCTACTAGTGTAGAGTGTGAATGAGCATTTTCTTCTGCAGGTCAATTTGTAACAAAAATAAGAAGCTTTTTGATGGATGAAATGCTGGGCCAGCTGTGTTTTTTAAAAGCTTATTTACAGAAACACTAGAAATGCATTTTAATTTCATTATGTACTACTTTAATTTGTTTGTTATGATGAATTAAGTTTTGTTGTGATTTGTTTCAATAAATAATAATATTAAACCAATTTTTAATTATGTTTTCAGTTTTATTAAGTAATTCCAACTATGCTAATGTGTAAGTATTTTTCATAAATAGTCCAATCCTAATCCCGGGATTTGGATTATGTAATCCCGGGACTGAAAATATAGCACATGATTGCAAACCCTAGAGTATGCCAGTGTTTTGTTTTGTCAGGTTCTTATTCTCCTGTTAGGGATCTGTGGAGCTTCTGGCTTTCTCTGAAGCTGAAAATGCACCTGAGAGAGGCCCAATTTCATTACAAAGAAGACAGCATGCAGAGTGTGACTGATCAATGGAATCCATCTCAAAAGAGAAATTCCAGCACTGCTTCCATCATGTAGAATTTTGCAAAAAGATGTGTAGTGACATTAACTCTTTCCCTGGTGGCATTGGGTATTTAAATCCTACCCAAGTCTGGCAGGCAATTTAAAAATTAAATGGCTGAAATGCATGCATTAAAATAAAAAATCCCTGTAGCTGTGCAATTGTTAATTAAGAGCTTATTTGAGTAATCAATTAATTATCAATTAAATTAATTAAATAATAATTAATGATAAAAGTAATTCATTATAAAAATTAATTGTTGTTAATAATTAATTAATTATTGTTAATTAATTATTAGTTGGTTGGTTGGAGCGAACAGGGCGAACCAACCTGAATGTTGGCGCACGTCAAAGCGTGAAAACACGCCGTTGCCCGGTAAGAGTTGGATTTGTCTCGGCGTGTTATCGTGCCTACGCCAGGGAAAGAGTTAAGGACTACTTTGAAGGGGATTAGTGCAAGATTGTTGCATGTTAATGTGAATATTTTTTATTGGTGGAAATCAGATTCTTAACACGCCTTATTTTAGAGCCTTTTTTTTTTAAAAATTTTAACCATATTTTAAAATATATATATATAACATAACATTGCCTAAAATGACTGAATTCCAACATTCTTACAGGGAACATTAAAGGGTTTTGATCAAACTATAAACCTTATTCTTGATGAAAGCCATGAAAGAGTTTATAGTTCTTCTCAAGGGATTGAGCAAGTAGTTCTTGGACTTTATATTGTTAGAGGTGATAATGTGTAAGTATGATCCATGTGTATGTGAATATTCTGTATAAATACAAATTGTTTTAAATCTGACATAGAATCTTGATTATATGCATGGTAAAAAAAATTATATTCTTGCTTGCTATTTAAATCTAAACATTTCTTCAGTATTTATTTATACATTCATATCTTTAGTGAATATTTTTTAAGTCTCAATCTCTATGCATCCCTCCTCTAACAAAAGAATCTTATTTCATTGGTTTCTTTTGATTTATCATGCATTTATACTTATATATAAACACCCTATTTCACAGTTGCCTACATTCAAAAATTATGAAATGGAAAAAAAATGTTCCAAATGAAAGTGTTCACAAGTGTCAGAAAGTGTTCAATTTATTAATTAAACATTTAGCCACTTAGCTGGCTGGGTGGTGTGTTCGACCCAGGCCCAAGTCAGTGGATTTTCATGATGCAGAAAATCAACAATGGCCATGTCCTATGATTATACGGCATGTAAAAGATCCCTAGAGTGTCTGTATGGCTTGGGTGCTCTCAGTAAAATTTAATCCTAGTACAGGTTTACATCATCAAGAGCTCAGGTGCCTCCCTCTGTGGAAGAAACTGGGTGTCAAAATTACCTGTGGCAATTGGTATCCGCCTATAGGGTGTTGCACTAAAAAGAGCTAACAGCTCCCGGAGAATGTACTAGGTCTGCACTGGTAAAACAACAATCTGCAGCCCATTAGAAATAAAAATATTTAGCCACATTCATTTTTACAATAGTTATACGTTTTTTGTGTAATGCTGTACAATGTTCCATATGATGGGTTCTCATTCTCAGCTGTCATCCACAGGTGAGCAAAGTGTGTGCTGGGAAATGAACATGTGTCATGAAATCAGGTAAAAGTTCTCAAGTTGTCACAAATTAGGAAATATTTTGAATGCTCTCTAACCCAATAATCATACTTATTGAGATGTGGGGATTTTTGAGGCCACTCACTTGGAAAAGTGCTGATTGATTAAATGTTTTTCTGCAAAATGTCACAAAGATATCCTTAATGCACAGTGCCATATGTAGAAGAGTTACATGTTTGTGTTCAAAACACTGGAATTCTTGCAAAATTGCAACAATGCTTATTGTTGCTTGGTGATGGAAGTGTGTCACTTAACTTGTCATAACTCCTCAAAGAAGTATGGATCCATTATAAAACATGTAGAAAATCTGTTCTATACTGTTCTTTGGGGAATGCAATGGAACATCCAGGGTAGAGCACAGAATTTGTGATTCTCTATTTCAACAATTGTGAGTATCCATAGCACCATACTAAATAAATATGTGTTTTGTCTGGGTATTCCAAGGCCATACTGTATTGACTTAAAAGTGAGCAAGAAATTTAAAGTGATAATCACAGTTGTGTGGCGAAGTATTGAAAAAGTATATTTTATGTTATGTGTTTGCTTAATAAACTTACTGCATTGCATCGCTTTTTTAATCATATGAATACAAGCCAGGATGGCATTTTTACCATCTTTTATTGGTACATGGGTTGAATTACATGCTATCTTCAAGTAAATAGTAACTGTAGTAATTTGTGATTTTCATCCAATTAGGTTATGACTCGATGATTACTCTGCCTGTGACTGTAAAACCTGAGTTGTTTTCAAATACAGAAGCAGCAACATTCATGTTTCTACTACTTAAATGCAACCTCTCATCAATTAATGAAGAGCAAGCTTTTTTATCTTGATTTGGAGTGTTGCTCTGATTTTGTATATGATTTTCATTGTGTATCATTTTTGCTTTAACTAAAAGTAAAGTTTCTTTCAAATTTAAAAAAAAAATTTAATGCATTTCTAAACACACTCTGCTACAACAACGTGGAAACAACATCCTCATGAGTAACAGTTTATTAAGTAGTGTCAAAGGATTTTCCACAAGATCTGATAGAAATTTAATGTGACCTATCTAACTCTTCTACTTCATGGTGGGCACTTGTGTTAGTATGAAAATTTGAGGTACAACTTTCTCTGAAGAAACTGTGGAAACCAATGCAATAAATTATAGCAAGATTTTGTACATTTCTTTTGCTTGTCCACAGATTATATATGGTGAAAATCCATAATTAAAGAGCCTTATTTCAAATCTGCTTACATCAGAAAATTGTAAAATTTTATTGCTGACTTAATATAAAAAAAAATGTGATTAAAGGGTGAATTAATTTGAAAGCCTGTGGTACTAATGCAAATTTTTTTCACCATCATGCACAGAAGCTGTTATAAAATCTAGAAACATTCATGGAGATTTAATATTTTCAATGTGCTTGGTTCACATAATGACCTTAAATTTACATCTTGTTAGTAAATTTTTTTAACTTAAAATATTGACTCCACAGTAGTTTTGTTTTAAAGAAATTTCAAACTCTACAAGAGATTCACAAAGAAGTCCAATCAATGTTAAAAATCTCCATAAAGTGGTAGTGAAATTTGAAGAAAAGGATCATTATATGTCCAGGAAGACAAAAACCAATGTATTTCTGTAGCTATTGGTTCCAAATGGATTCTTAGGGTTGGTTTTGTTCGGTGAAACATTTTTCTCTGCAACATCTTTCTAGAAGGAACTCAATTTGTACTTTGCACATATTTAATGCTCATTTTATTACTTTCAAACGTTATAAGGAATGTTATAAAAAGGTATTACTTGAAACATCATTTTCAAAAGTTGCCAGGTATTGTTACAGAGATTTATTTTGATAAGATTCATTTTAAAGCATTATTTCATTAGTGTGGATTAAACAGATGAGCCCATGGTGAACTATTTTGCTATTTATATTTTTTTATATGTGATAATCTTTCAATACTAACACTTACACATCTAGCTAAAAAGTAGTCTTGCAAAACTAAATAATAGCAAGAAATTTAGGTTTAATATTTTAAAAATCCTGAATAAATTAAGCTACAAGTACTTGTATTTATATATTTTTTGTATTCTTATACCTTTTGTATTCTTAATATAAATAATTTGTTTTGAAAGTAAATTTAAGTTTCCAAGGTGCTTTTATATTAGTATATTGAAATGAGAAAAATGGCAATAATGAAATTTTAAATAGTAAATTTTTTTTAAAAAAAAAACTAGCAGTTTGAAGAAAGAAATTTTGTATAACAACATTAGAAATTGATGTTTTGTGTGGCTGATGTACAAAGAGGCTGACATTGATTGTGATAAGAGATTAGTAAACAAATTATAACTTGGATTAATTATAAATTTTTAAAAATATTGACAAAAGTTAATTGATACTGGATAGTTATGGAAATAGTATCCATCTCAAATATATATTTGACTTGTTTCAATATTATATTTTTTATTAAAGTCTATATCAATTATGCCTTGTATCCCCAAGCCGATAATATCTTCTAGTATTAAATAAGAAAATGAAGAAGTGTAGGAATATTTTTCTGGAAATTAATATTTCCAAATTTATATGTTAGAACATTAAGTAGGAAACTATCCACTTTATTATGTAACAGGAAAATGTATTCTTTTTACTTATTTCTTCATTTAAAAAATTTTATTTTTAGAATTCTGCTCACACATTTAGAAATTTTTCTTCTCATGTTTTGTAACATTTTTCTAAAAAAATCACATTTGAGGTATTGTAATTTTTATTAGAAAACAAATTACTTAAACTTATGAAGGTAAATTGATTAGACATTTTGAATTTTTTCTCTTATTTAAAAAAAAAAGTCTTTTTACTTATCTATTATAAATATAATGTCTTTAAAAAATATGTTTCATCTTTGTTTAAAATACTCCCACAATTTAAAGAAGTTCAAAATCTATTTTTAAAATATTTTTTATATGTTAAGAATTAGTGCAGACACTATTTGAGACCTCATTAAACTTGTCAATTAACATGCAGAGACTTGAAATGTTTTAATACCCACTACCTCCTCAAATTCATAACAGGAACAGAGGAGTTAAGTAAAAATAGTACTTCCTTTTAAATATTCTGATGTAAACCACTTTTAAAGTTTATTAATATAATTCTGATAGTTGAAAAAGCTTTAAAGTTATTAATCCAGTGAGTTTATATTTTATATAAAAATTATTTTATTACTAGACTAAATATTAAATGGGGTCATAAGTTTCCTGCATGTCAATTTGTTTTTTATAATCCACCAATCATATAAAAATAACACAACTTATTGTAGCTGTTGAAATCAGTAAATTTATATTTATTATCAATATTTTTAATATGGATATTGATAAATACTAATAAAAATGGTATTGTATAGATTTGCTAAATTTAAATTGTACTGCTCTTTAATTACATTTAAAATCTTAGTTTAAAAAAATCTTATGTTACATTTAGCTCTATACATATATTAACTTGATTTTAAAGGTTGGTATATTGCTTATATCACACATCCTACAATATACAGATCTCAAAAAAAGGGCATAATTATTAAATATATATATAAAATATTTATTTGTTGTAATCAGTTATTAAAAGCAAAAATAGCAGAATTGTGAAATGAATTATTAAATATATTTTTATCATTTTTAAAAAATATTATAAAATATTGCAAGCTATATGATTAGTTAGTTACTATGATATCCATTTCACCATCAAAAACTTTTAGTACAATTTATTCTCCAGAGTACTTGAAAGGTGCAAATGTTTTCCATCCATTATATCAATTTGCCATTTCCTAACATTGTTTTATATTTTGAATTATTACTTTACATTTAAAACTATTGCAATGCCTCAAATTTGGGAAAAAAATTAAATGTTGATAGGAACATTCTGAATACGCATTTACATATTACTCAGAATTCTGATTATATAAAATTATTTGTAACATATGATGAGGTATATAAAACTAAAACATACACCAAAAATACTTGATGTGTCATGTTTAAACAAAAGGTTAGCATATAAAGACACTATTATGTCCTTAAATTCTCAAAGAATTCTTCTGTGACAGAACCAAAGTGAATGCCATTGTCTATATCAAAGCTCTGTATCATTTATTACAATGAATGCATTATACATATTGCTAATACACTAATGAAGAAAAAAAATCATGTCTAGCTAATCTTTTCTAATCAAAAGGAGAAAATAAGATTTATCCATCTTCATACCAGATTTTTCCTATCCTAATTAGAATAGGTATGAAAGACAGAATGTATATATTCTGACTTGACCTCTCATGTAATAAACTGAACTCTTTGGAGAGAAAAATTTTACTCAATAGTGCCCTTTTTTAAAAAACAAAATTTGAATATTAAAGCTACATTAACTTGGCAATAAGGTTATGATGGTTGGTAGATTTTAAATTTTGATTTTACCAAAAGTTATAGTGTAGAATAATGGAAATAGTAAGTTGTGAATTTAGCCTTAAAACTTTTGTGGCATGTTATAAAAAATTAAAAGAATGTGAGGAGTCAGGTTTCGTTTCTCTCTCTCTTTTAAAGTGATTGAAATTACTAAATCACATCACAAATGGTCAGTGCAACATCATTTACAAAAATGTTTTTGAAATACATACCACTGATTTGAAAAATTAAAAAAAATGTTCTATAAAATTGTGCATGTGTCAATATTTTTTTTAATAAATGGGTCCAGAATCTGTAGTCTTAAGCTTTATGATGCAGAACTGTGTTTTTTATATATAAAATTTAATGCTCTTAATGTATATTAAAAATTATTCTATGCTATATACTTCTTAACTGATCTCTCATATTTCAAAGAAGTTAACATGATTTCAATTTAATCTGTTTTATAAGTGAAGTGAAATTTTTAATAATCGTAACATGTTTGAAAATCCGTGATTATTTAATGAAAATATATGTACTAATTTTTTCCCCCCATATTTTTATTTAGGGCTGTTGTGGGAGAAGTTGATGATGAACTGGATGCTAGATTGGATTTGTCCAATATTAAAGCAGAACCTTTAAATCCTGTTACACATTAAGTAGTTGATTCAAATTTTTAATTTGTAAATAAATTTTCGTTTTATACTTTTAAGTTGTCTGTTTGTATAATGCTGCGTCTGCATGGTTACAAAACAGGACATATTTTAAATTAAATTGCTGATATACATTCAAATAATTTGGGAAAAGAATAACAAAAATGATGGAGTAATTTAGTCTTACATTCTTTGTAATCTAAATGTGCTGTATATGTCAATTCTTTTTGTTACAAGTTGTGTGAGTATTTCATCGAAAAGGCTTTTTTTTTTATCTAAATCTATCTTTAGTTTATTAAAGGAGTTACTTTGATCAAGTTGTACCCCCAATCATTTATTAGTTTACAAATATATACCTGTAAGGGAGAAAAAAAGTATTGGTGAACAAGGAAACAGGTTTCAAAGGTATCTCAGAAGTATATCACCTTAGTTTACCAAAACCACTCAGTACTGTAAATATTGTGTACTTGACTACAAAGGGTAAATTCTTTATAGGAGAGAAGATGAGGTTTTCTTTATTTCAAGAACTTATTATTTGTGAGGATTATATTTTAGTTGCTTCATAGATTTTTCAGTATAGCATATTGGCTAATCCAAGTATAAGATGTAGCTAGTTTTATAGAGAGAGATCAATCAAATTCTTAATTTTGCTCTATTTCACAAATGAAACAGGCAACATTTAACTGGTGTGGGGCACATAAATATATAAAACTATCTCTACATATAGACATATGGTATTTAATTTTAATCCTTTGAAAAGGTGTTGCTGCATCTCATAACTTTAAAGCATTTTATTTAATTTTCCAAGATTCATTGCACTCTTAAGGATATTTCAAATATCTCTTAACTGCATAATACTGAGAAAATTATACGATTTTAATATAAAGTATGAAATAATAAAATTGTGCACACATTTTTCAGTTAACTTTAGATAATAATATGCTTGTTTCCCAAAGCATTTATTAAACCAGTAGTTTCAAACAAAAAATTAATGATTAATATAAATGCAATGTCTTGTAAATTTTATAAAATGTACAAATAACTGAATTGAAAAAGAAAGGCACGTCTCATAATAAATTAGCCTTAAATTGTAAAGCATACATTAACATTTTTGCAATACTTTTTTTTTAAGCATTTTATTTATATAAAAAGCAGTGCCTCAGTTATATAGTAGAACCTGTTGTGTGGTCCTTTTCTGTACAATCTTTTATGCAGTACATGAATTTCAATGGCTTTGACACCTCTGTAATGTTTTCTGTCAATGTACATATATAAACACTTCAAGGTGCTCTGTTCATTTGTTATAAACAATCTCTCGACAATGCATGTTCAATTGTTTTCTCTCAATGCACTTGATTGAAGATGAAACTTTCAATGACAGCGACATAATCCGTAATTTGATAGATTGTGAAGATGGGCAAAAGGAACTGGATTCTTTGAGAGCGGATAAAATATATGGAAGGATCCAGCTTTCCAACAAATCGGGAAAGAAATTTTTTAAATTTATACCAATTCCGAAAGGAATTTGAATTCCACAATACTAGCTTTGATCATGCATATCTGGACATTCACAAGCATTTGACCGCTACAAAAGCTTATTTACTTTATTGTGCCGAAAAATGAATCACTTGAAATTGTATCTTCAAGTGACGAAAGAGATTTTGAACTAATTCATCACAAGATGTGTACTTTGGATTGCGACGAGTGGCAGTGAATTATGTATGTGCATTTTGAAAACTTCTCCATGTATACAATGAGAAATTAAATGTTTTTAAAATGTTTCCATGTGTAATTTAGTTATTTTGTTTGGAAGTACTTTCTCATAAAAATAATTGATGCATTTTCTATGTGCAACTTTTTTTATACAGTCACTCCCCACCACATAAAAAAATTGTCATATGTCAACTAAATTTTTTTTGTTATAGGTAAGTATTTATGAAATTTTTGAATATTTTGTGTGGTCCCTATCTACCACACAAAAAAAGGTTCTCTGTATTTCTTGGCTAGAAATTCAATATATTTACAAGTTTAGAAAATTTTAAACAATTTTTTATTGTACAATGCTGGGCTTTCCAAAAGAGTTCAAAGTCGGAGTCAACTGTAACTCTTGAAATAAACATGTAAAAGAAATATCAGATGTATTATGGGATGAATCTTATTTAGACAAATTTCTGAACGTATAAATGAATGCAGGTTTCATATTTTATGTAGTAACTCTGATATTCAGTAGAAAAATTTTAGTTATTCTTAATATATCAAAAATAATCTCATTTGCGAAATTTTTCTTGAAATCAATGAAGCTATAAGAGGTAAAACATTTTATATGGTTAAGAAAAGTCGAGACAAAACTATATATTGCAATCCCAAGTTTTTCAGCTCTTCAATTCCTATTTGCAATACCATGCTGAATTATATATACCTTCTCCAATTCATTAAGGGATATATCTATTAGTTTAAAATAAAAATATAAACAACATCTTTTATGCAGTTAACCCTCTGACTTTTAACCATGTGCGAGACAACCTTGTATTCATTTGACGGAAAATACTTTTTAAGTGTGTGTGCCCTATTATTCTTAAGAGTTTATATCAAAAGTTTTGTGAGAATGACTCTGTATGCCAGCAACTAATATATATAATGTTTTAAAATAAATGAGATTTGTAGAAAATCAGAACAGTAAATGTATAATATCAATAATAATAATTCTTTATTTTCCATCTACATAAGGTGAATTGAAATACATAAAGAAAATTTCATGCATAAATTTTTTTCTGTATAGGCAAGGCTATAAAGATAGCAAATATAGATAAAATTATGTCCATATAGATAAAGCTGAAAAGATAGAAATACAGATATGCAAGCATTTATAATACAAGACTACCAAAAGAAGAGAAAAATCATGAAAGAGTTCCAAGATTGAAAAAGAGTTAACACTATCACAATAGAATAATATGTTGAAAGATATTTTTATATAATTCTATTCTTTGTATAATTATACATCCATATACAAGGGAAAAAATGTGACCCAGATCATATTTTTAGAATATACCAACAAATACATTTTTGTACACTGAAATAACTTACAAAAAAGTTGTTTAATATAAAACTTTAGAAAATATAAATTGCGAACATTCAAAAATTGTACGCCTTTAATTGTAAAAATTGAGAATTGTATAAATTTAGATCTCTCTTAAAAATAAACCCTCAAAAATAATTCTGTGGTTTTTTTCCTCTCAAGATTCAAAAAAAAGAAAACATTCAAACAAAAAAAACAAGAGATATGTAAAAATTCTTGCATATTAAAATACTAATAAATGCTTGACACATAGATTTGTGATAAAGATCAAAAGCTAAATCCAAAATGAGATTGTGACACTGTGATAAGAGAACATCTAAAAAGGATGTTTAGCAAGAATAAATTGTAAATTCTTGTTTAGACCTGCAAAAAAAAAAAAATTAAATTTAAAATAAGCCTAAAAGCATTTTTTAAAGAAAAATTTCTTATTTTAGTCTATAAAATTCATTCAGGCTAAATTACACCAAAAAACATTCAATATCAAAACAAAAAAAATTGATCTAATTAAAAAATTTTGGTATATACATATACAAATAACTAAGTGAATAAAAAGCTGTAGGAAATAAAACAAACTTTATATTATACATTAGAGTTTGCAATTCTGCATTATATTTTCAATCCCGGGATTACATTATCCAAATCCTGCGATTGATCCAAGATTAGGATTGGATTATTTAGTAAAAATACTTATACATTAGCCATAGGTAATAAAACTGAAAAATATAGTTAAAAACTTGGTTTAATATTATTATTTATTGAAATAAATCAAAACAAAAGTTAATCCATCGTAAAAAAAAAAAAAACAAATCAAAACAGTACACAATGAAGTTTTTAAAAAATCATTTCTTGAGTTTTTGTAAACAAGTTTTCAAAAAACACAGTGGGTCCAGCATTTCTTTGTTGTTCAAATGGCTTATTTTTGTTACAAATTGTCCTGCAAAAGAATATGCTCATTCAGACTCTACACTAGTAGGTTTTAATGTTACTAAATAGAAATATGTTTCTTTCAGGTAGTCGCCACATTTCTCTCCTAGTTCTCCAATACAAGAAATTAAAGCTGTATATTTTTTTACTTATAGCACTGTTTGCAGCTTTAAGCTTATTCAGCTTAAAATTTATGGCTATATCTGTTGTAAACAGGTTGCTATCTCGACAGCAGAATGCTTCAACAGTTGTTTTTACTGGTACAAGAGCAGTTATACCAAATAATATTTGGATATCATCATGAGATAAATCTAGTAATTTTTAAATGCAATTTTTATACCTATTAATGCTTTTGTATGCAATCTTTCAATAAATAGAAACGTTCACCATTAACAATCTCCTCATCTTGCAGTCTCTTCATGAGAAAATGTCCAATTCTGTTCAGATACATTGTAAAACCTTCTTTGTTGGTGACCTGAATATTGAAATGAATTTTCATGTACCTTAATTTTCAGTTCACCAATACTTGTTTGAGTTATCTCATTTCTTCCAAGACTCTGTCAAGGAAATTTTCTCTGAGAATAAAATTCTTAGAAAGTTTGGTGAGAAAAAAAATTTCAAAATATAATTTAGTCACAAATCCCGAGATTTCATGATCCAAGGGCTGCAAACCCTATTATATGTATCAAAAATCTCTTTTTTTTTTTAATGTAAATAATACTTTCACAGATTTATATAAGTATTTGAATGTTACTAATAGAAGAAAATGTATGAATATTGTCTCCAATGCATTCCATCTGAGATATAAACCTATTCAATAGACATAAATTGCTAATTT
The DNA here is from genome assembly GCA_019973975.1 of Trichonephila clavata. Taxonomy (NCBI): domain Eukaryota; kingdom Metazoa; phylum Arthropoda; class Arachnida; order Araneae; family Nephilidae; genus Trichonephila; species Trichonephila clavata. Next base: position 22,214 of record BMAO01017406.1, read on the forward strand.
TTATTTAAAATGAAATAATATTACAAAAAAAATCACTATACCCTCACTCTTGGGCAGTTTTAAAATATTCTGAAGCTTTTTCACATCTCTCACTGTAGTATAATCACTTAAAGTAAATTGAATTTTTTTTTTTTTAAAAAAAGACAAGAAATTAACCGACAGAAATTTACAAATAAATTTTTCCAATTAGTTCAACCAACTAAAACAGTTTAGATTTTAAACTGATTTTTCATTGATAATAATTTTGTTAATACATGTTTGCCCAAAATTTATCATTATCAACTAGCAAGAAATTTTAACTGATTATTACCTTCGAAAATGAATACTCTGTACCATTATCAAAAATACAGGTTGTTCAAGAAAAGAAAATAGTCATTATTTACTAATATTTCAAACGATTATTAATAAAACGAATTGCATAATTTCTTTTATCTAGAGAAAAATTTATGAAATATACAACTAGACAACTGAAAGAAAACTTCAGTGTTAAAAAAGAATTAAAAAACAATACTCGCCTCTTATACTCTAGGCCACTGGCTCATATTTAGCCTTATCAGCATACTTGGCAAGACAACAAGCTAGTATCACACCAATAAGCTATAATGATAGATAAAGAAAAATGTTTATCATTCATTATTTGTATAAGAACAAATTAAAATTATACAGAATGTTTATCATTGCAAAAACAAGTATAACATGCAAATAAAGACAAAAATACACAATTATTTTTAAACTATAATAAATAATTTTAATATTTAAAAATCATATTCCCAAGAAAAAAATTAAGAACTATACAAGCCATTTTTACATCTTGATAAAAATAGAGTATAAGACACAAAACTTAACAGAATTTTAAACATTACATCATTTTATATCAAAACACAACTGGAGTGAATTGATTGAAATGGAAGTTGATATGTATTAAAGTTATTACTTTAAAAATTAAATGTATAATATAATTTAATACAGTATATATAATACTAGCTTTTACCCGCAGCTCCGCTCGCGTTGATGTCTTTAAATAACTGTCCAAGTCGCAATAACACTACTGGCCACCGTAAATGCAACACCCTGAAGGAAGCACATAAATAACATGAAATTTACAGCATGCATTAGCGGAGGTGAGATATGCAAATGATTAGAATTTCAGTGCAGACACACATCACGCACGCCTGTGGCGCCACCTCAAAGCGCTATTTAAGGCTTGAAGATTTCGACGATTTCGAGTTCGGCAATTGTGTTTTTCTTGTGGTTTTTTCAAAAAACGATCAGTTACGTCTCGTAGAAAACAGCGATCAGCTTTTGATCAAGTATCCGAGTTCGACAGAGGAAGGATAGTGGCCTACCAAGATTGTGGATTTTGGATTGTGGGATTTTTTTATTGCTTGACTGGAACAAATAAAATTTAAAAATTCTAAAATTGAGCTTAGTTTAAAAAAACTGAAAACGTAATTTATTATAATAATTAACAAAAAAATCAATAACTTAAAGTATTAATATTTTTAAAAATCTAAAGTATCCAAGTTTAATGTATAATTTCTCTTTAAAAGAGCTCAAAACAGAATATTATTCTAAGATGCTACTGTATACCATATTATATGTTCTTCCGTCAGTTGCAAATATGCGAAGATTTGGGCATTGGACACACCGATCAGGCTACAGTATAGCAACAGTAAAACTGGAATTTGAACTCGTTTGAATTGAAATGGTAGGTCAGTGGGGATACTTGGAATCCGAGGTATGATAACACTATCCCTTTTCATGACATATGTTAAAATATTGGCACCAAGTATATTCTGCATCAGTTTTGTGATCCAAAGCCTCGTTTCTTTACATAGTCGAGGAACATCGAGATTTTGGATAAGTATAACTGGTACATTTAGTTTTAATTGAAGTTTATGTGAGGGTACACCCGAAAGTTCAAGTGAATTTAAGAACTCCGTGGGATATGAAGTACTTTGTTCTTTATCCATGATTGTATTCATTGATAAATATTTCTTCATTTTCTCCACACGTCTAAAATTTCAGTGTTGGATTTTATTGACAAAGTTATTTTTAGGCGCCAATATCGATCTTGCACGCAACCACTGATCCCAATTTAAATTTTGTTGCAAGCCCAGGTAAATTTCAGCAATAAGATTTACATCATTTTCTTCTACATTACAAAATTCTCTGGAACTAAAATACAACCTCCAGCATTTGCGTCCTAACATCCATAACCGATTTTCAATTGCGTCTCTGCATAATGTTCTGAATCTACGTCATTATGAAGATGCTCTCTCATATTAGTCTTATGACTGAATTTTTCAAGTACCTCCTCCTATAAATAATAATAAATCCTATAAATAAAGTACCATTCCTCCTATTATATCTGTACTTTCTCGTAAATCCTGAGGAGTCCCATTTAACGCTCCTATAGCTTTCTTGTGAGACATCGTACTTTCACCCCACACTAAAAGCTTATATTGTGGAAGCATCCTGGCTTGAGAGCTATTTTTTCTGAAATTTCAGATAAGTGAATCTTCAAATGCAAGATAAAGCGATAATTTTAAAACGGAATGTGCAGTATAACCGTTGGTCAGTAAAATCGCAGCTATACCAGAAGAAGCCATAGCAACTGCTATCTTCTAGGTTTTTCCGATGGCCATTAATAATAAGTTTAGCAAAAACGTTTTTTCTGTTCCTCCAGGGGCTTCGAGAAAAAAGAGTGCACCACTGCCGGATTCTATTTTGCGTAACACTTCTTGGAAAACGTGATTTTGTTCTGGAGTTAATTGAGGGATAAATTCTGTTACTTGATGTTACAATATATAAAATCGTAGCTTAATTCTCAAGTGATTTCATTATCGAAACCATTTCCTTCGACACGTCTAGGGCTAATTTTTCCAAAATCATGTAGCTTTCTCCTAACTATTCTGAAAACCTTTATTGCTTTTCGTTGTAGATGTGTTCATTGAAAGGCAAATTCGGTTGTTTTTCGTCGCAAAATATCTTCCGCCATGTAGTCTTTGTACTTATTCTAAAAGGTTTGAGGATTAGAAAGACCGAAGATGAAATAAGTATTCCGTAAAGCTCCCTAATTTTATTCGGCGAATGATATTGTATGGCTTCCTCAATAGAAATATCTAGTATATCTTCAAATTAATACCTCTATGCAAAATATCTAGGTTCAGTATAAGTGAAAAATTTTGTGCAAAATATGAATATTGTATAATTAGGTTTAAAAAATTCAAAGTAATAAATATTCGATAATTCAAAACTTTTTATAAAACTGTCAATTAATATTACCGTAGAATTTTCAATATCACGCGCGCAATTCGCTAAAACTTTATTTCATTTCCCTCTTTAAAAAGTGGGAGAAAACTGGCATTGTCGGAATTGAGAACTTCTTAGCCAACTTGGCGATATTTCTCAAAGTACGAGTTTGACATTTAACAAACGTAACGTAATAAACGTTAGACGTTTAATAAAAAACCATTTAAAAAATTGCTTTTTGTAAAGATGCTAAATTACTCTATGTTTCAGTTATTTGTTACAAATGTGAGAAAATGTTTATTAAAATTTCCATTATTGACCAAATGCATAATTTTGCACCAACTTGGCGGGGAGTAAGCAATGTCAACGTTTTACCTGCATAGTTTCCGTTCCCTTAGGAATATAGAGATAAAATATATCCTATGTTACTCGCTGATAATGTAGCTTTCCATTGGTGAAAGAATTTTTAAAATCGGACCAGAAGTTCCCGAGATTAGCCGGAACAAACAGACAGACAAAATTTTAAAAATTGATTTTTTGATATAAGTACAGTACATACCTTTAAATGCATTTAATAAAAAGCTGCTAATTTGAAATTACAAACAGACACTTCAATTTTATTTATTTGTATAGATAATACAGTATATTTTAACAGTATAATTAAAAATGCTTTTTAATTGGAATTAAAAAAATTAGATTCTACAGAATTTTTCCAAAAATTAAGTAATAACTTGAATAACATGTTTCAACTAAATAAATAATCATAAATTAAAAACTAAATTAAGAAGAAAATTCAAAACAAATATTACAATACCTGAAAGCCAGCTAAAGCTAATGCACCACCTAATAAAGCACCCAAATTGCTGTTCACAAAGTCTACAACTTTAACATAGCAGCCCTAGAAAATCAATACTCAATAAATTTCAAATTACTTTAATAGAAAAGTATTAGTTTAAAAACATCAAAACACGAGTCAAAAATTCACATGGTATTTACTTAAAAATAAATACTAGATGTATGCAATAATGCTTTTATATTTCTCTGTAATTTGAATTTAATTCATACAATAATTAGTCTACAAATATTTGATTAACGAAATTGCATCACAATCTACATTTTAAACCTATAGAACTCAATTTTAAAGTTAAAATTTTTAAAGCTTTTAACTAAGTTTGAGTTAAGATTTAGACCAAATACATCACAGTTCTTTATCACTCAGATCTTTCTTCAAAGACATTTTTAAAAATTTTAAATGTGATGTATAGCTTTTTTACAAACTAATATCATTTTAATATAAAGAAAATGCAATACACATGACTAAAATATAGTGCGACTAAAATAGATATTTTTTTTTTTTAATTTACCCTCAAGAGAGTAAAACAACTTTAATGCAATACACCTTTGAATATGAAAAGCAGCAAAAGTTTAACTTTTTAAAGTTACAAAACATTCACATTTTAAATTATCTTAACTATTCAATAGCTTAAAGCTTGTCATATACTACAATAATTTGGATAAAACTTAGCATTTTAAATAAAACTTAGTTATTCGGTTTCTTTTTTTATGACAAAATTTTTGAAGAATTTCAAAATCAAAAAAAAAAATATTTCTAATTTATTTAATGCCTATTTTTCTACAATCTGTGCAAAATATAAGATGAAACTTTCTTTTTACTTTCCTTACCTCAGTATAAATTTCAGAAGTGTCTTCAACAGGAGAAAAGTGACAATTTGCTCGATCCTGGCAACAGCTTATAGGGACGGAATGGTTATTCCATTTTGAATACCAATCCAAATAATCTTGAACCCCACAGCATTTCAACTACAAATAATTAGTATTCATTTCATTAACTTATATACATTTAGAACAGTTGCATAAACTTTTGTACGAAAAATGGAAGATTGATTCCATTTTTGTACAACATAAAAATATGAATTAATTCATTGCAATATATTTTTACTATAATTATAATTCTGAAAACACTTTTAATTACAAATATATTATAATATTTAGCAAAATGAAAGCACTATGGTAAAAAAATTTAGTTATATGGAAGGGGGGGAAACTATCCAAACATACAATAGAGTATAAATTAGAATTAAATTTAGAAACTATAAATTTCCCACATTAATACATTAAGAAATATACTAAATTAAATAAATTAATATATTTACATAAAAGAACTAAAATATATCCCACAAAGTAAAATTAACTACTTAAGAAATTAGGTTGAAGAATTAGGGTACTTAAGAATTAGGGTATTCTGTCAAATTAATAATTTTAATATGTTGAATAATATATTTTTATATTTAACAATTTATTATTTATCTAATCAAGTGAAAAAAATTTTACTGGATAAACAAAACAATAAAATAGGAAGTTTTAATGATATAAAATAAAAATCAGTTTGGTTAAATAAACCACTAAAAACTTCATTCTTAAAAAATTAAATAAGGTAATAAAAATTACTTACGTATTTCTGCACCATGTCAATATCTCTGTCCCTCATACGTCCATTGCCATAAAGTGTAATGCTGTTGTTCAGTCCAGATTTAAATCCATCTTGTATTTTACCTCGATAAAGATATGCAGATACTCCAGCAGTAAGCTCGCATACAAATACTATACTTAAGAATACAGCCAACTATAAAACAATAATTAATATGCTTATACTCAAATGTAATAAAATATTTACACAAAAAGTAAATAATTTCTTTTTGTTCAACTTGCAAAGCTACTACTCAAATGTCATATCTCAATATTTAAAATAAGGAAATAGTTTTTCACAAAATCTTAAAATAGTACAATTATTGCTAAATTTTCATATAGGTTTTTTTTGTATCAAACCTCATCTAACTTTCTATCTTAATCAGGAAGATATCTAGATTTATTATATTAATCCTTTTTTTTTACAAACTTATATTTAAATAACATAAAACATTTATTAATTGCAATATAATAAATATTCATTATTTTTGGATTTATGCTTAACTCATGTAGTAAAGTGCAATTGTTATACTCTTGTATCTATGTAAAGACAGTTATGGAATGCCATTATCTAAAAAATGTCAAACTTGTCTAAACTAAACAGAAGATAAAACAATGCATTCTAGAAGTGAGGATCTAACGAATCTGACCTAACTACAGAAATCAGAAACAAATTCAGTCTTTTAAAAAATATGGAAAAAGTATAAGCAGAATAAAAAAAGATAGTATCAAGAATATATTTTATCTAAAATAAATCAAGGCAGTTTTACATGGAATATTTAATAAGAGACTAAATTTTCATTCTTCGCAAGAGTATACAAGTTCTCCTGATTACAGTTAAAAATTCCATTATATTATAAACATGTAAATTTTCAATTTTACTTGAAATAGTAGATAAACTCATAAAGTACTTGTATATATAAATCAGCTTAATAAAGTTTTCACTTTAATGGATATATTCAGAATAAAATAACATTCCAAAAAAATTAATTAATGGTAAGTTATTTAATAACATAAAAAAAAAAGGTATTATGAAAGAAAAAATTCTGAAAACATTAAAAGTAAAAAAACACATGGATCAGCATCAAAATGTCAGAAAAGATAAGAAAAACTCTGACCTAGAAATTTACAGCTATCAACTATACCTCTGTAAGAAAAATGATAAAGTAATCTGTACACTTTTTCAAGACAAAGGGAAAATCTGAGTAATATTTTCCACAAAAATATAGGAGATAATATAATACGAACTATTAACATCTTTCAGATTCACAAAGATATAATCCACTTTACAAAATCAAATATCATTGAAATTCTTTTTTGCTTGCATTCTACTTTATCATGAAAATACATACATTTCTACTTCATTATGCAAATAAATTTAATTCTACTATTAAGTTACCACTGTACAAAGTATTTAAATATTATAAACCTAAATGCATTACATAATTACCTCATTTTATTTAAAAAAATAGTTCTATTTAACAACCTTAAGAGCTTTCAACACATTGAATTTACTGAATAAACATTATCAATACACAATGAATTGTGAATATAACATTTTAATGCATAGTGAAAAGTGTTTATTATAATTATTTGCTTCATAGCATTATTTTAGAATTCTTTTCTCATTTAAAATAAATGTTTACATAATGAAGAAAACAAATTTAAAGAATTAGGATCATACATAGGATTTTAAATAAAGATAAAAAAATATCTTTTAAAAATCTTTATCTTGCACTAGATCCTGAGCACAAAAAAAAAAGATTACACAGACTTGTCCCTTCATTGCACAGATTCCAAAATCTTAATCTGTAAGATATTAATTACTTTAACTAAAACTTAACACTTTTTTTCAATATTTCATCAAGAAATTCTTTTTAATCTTTTAAAAGATTATACATCTTCTTTGAGGTATGTTGATTTTCAAAGCAGTGTGTTCTCCATATTATTAATAAACTATTAATAAACAGTAAACACTCTTTTTAATGAATTTACTTACAATATACAATAAGGCAGGTTGTCCTTTCACTGTACAGCAGCAGGCAAAGAAACCCACAATCAAGATAAGGGCACCAGTACCAATAAACACATATGGAATGATTTCATTATACTCATCTGACAATTCAAACAGATAATGTAAAGAAATTTTCATCCATAATCCCACAAATAATAAGACCACACCAGCAACCTATAAAAAATATATATACATTAATTGAAATTAACTCATTTTCTAAAGATAGGTCTTTATTTCTACAAACTAATTTACTAAAAATACTTAATACAAAGAAGTCCAATTTAAACATCATGTAATTGTTGTGATGATCTAATTTAAATTGAAACATAAAACAAATGACATAGTTAAGCTAATCCTTATCAAGATATCAAGATAAAATACTAGTAAATAAAAAGATTTTTTAGTAAAAAGCAAAAAATAACACTGAATTGCTTCATGTACTTCATATCCAAATTTATACATCAGAAAAATGAAAGAAAAAAAAGGGGGGGAGGAGATTTATTTGAGTCATTCTTTATTTTAAAAGTTAAAATGTGACTATTAAATTCCTCTAATTAACTATTTCTCTTATAAAATCATTTTTCTATGAAGTAATCGAATTGTTACTCAATAACTTTTCAAAATCATTGAAAAATGATAGCATCCTTAAAACAAACTACTGCTACAATAAATCAAAAGCAGCTAAAGTTCATTTGATTAAGAACTTATAAAACTCTAATATTACCAGTTTTACTTTATGTAAGTGAAACATTGATCTTAAACAAATACATAACATGCTTACTGGGCATGGTTGAATGGCATTGTGAGAAAGACTTAAATACTTTGAAAATTTAAAGGAGTCACTACAAATAGAGGATGCTGGAAGGAGTACGTGATTGAGGCAGCCAAAGCCTGTAAGAGGATGTTATGCTTTTGAAAAAGAAAATTCATTTGTATATAACAAGTACTTCCATTAAATTACTTGTTGAGCATTGAATGATATTTATATTTTATTTTCTGTAAATCATCTATGAGTATAGTTATGTATAATTACATATTTATTAGTATCTATAATAATAGAATTACCACATTTATTTGAATCAATAAGCTACACATTTTTTTCCCAATGTTAATGTTACTGAAAACTGGGTGCTGCTTAGAACTGAAGGAAAAATACTCCGTTGGATGAGGTAAATTGAATGTGATACTCTGATGGTTAGAGCATTTACAAGTTTATATATGCATTTAAAAGCTTATAATAATGATAAAATAAATTATTTATTCACTTTGTAGTAGTTTTCCCAATAAATTTTTCTTCAAATAAATATGGTGTTAGTTGTGTATGAAATTCATTAAATTATATGTAAATAAAATTTAATAGTAGCAGAATATTTTTATTATAGCATATTTTAAATTATTGTTTATCTCCCTAATTAATTGGTAAGCTACAATGTTGATTATAAGCATATTCAGCATTTACTAGTAATTTATTGTAAGAGTTAGAGAGATATACATAATTCAATCATGTATTTGAAAATTTTATGCTATTAATTTCTATTTAGAAAAATGTAAAAGCAAAACCACACAATATTTCAATCAATTTGACATTTCAAGGAATACTGTCCATGACCTTTATGATAACATTACATATAATATTTTTTCAATTTTTTTTTCTTCATTATACTGGGCCATTACTTAAATATTTAATGTTTTTTATTACTATTATTTTCTTAATTTTTTTTTGCATTGGTACATCTGGCCGATTTCTTTCACACCATTATAGGTTTGATGCTGAAAATTACTTTTCTCGGCCATACTTGTCAAATTTTTTTCCTCCTTTCCAATAAGTTCTCCAAGTTAGCAAAGGATTAGCAAAATTATTATAAAGAAAGAAGTCATTTCAAAGTAAAGTCTTATGCCCAGAAAATACATCAAAACCAAAAAGTACTAAATAATAGACATGAAACAGAAAAACAACTAAATATTTTCATAGAAAATGAAAAAGTGAAATTAATACATTTTTAAGTAAACTTGCATATTTAACTGAATAATTAAATTCAATAATTAGAAGATTTAGTAGAGCTACAATTTATCCTTTCTTAAGCAACATGAGTTGAAATTTAAATATGGATTTATTTTATTGATTTTGCTATGTTTATGCAAACACCCCCATTCAAAATTCCATGAATCAATCAATTAAAAATAGTTTTTACTCTGAAAAAATATAAGACTTGGCAGAAAATTTTTTATAAAAATTATTAATTAGGAGGACCTACCAAAAATTTTCAATATTCTAACCTCCATATTAAGTCCTACTATTTTTTTTAACTCAAGATGTATTTAATCAAGTGTTTTGGAATTGTATTTAAATAAAAAAAGCTATTTGAAACATCAAAAATTACAATTTAATAAAATTACACAATTACATGCGAGTAGATAAATAAAATTATTTACAAAAATTCCTTCTGTTTTTATTTTTTTAAATAATTTCAATATACATTTTTAAGCATTTGTTGTACAAATATAAAAGTTTATCAACTGATCAGCACTTGACAAAAATTTACTTAAAGTATTACACTGCTACATTCTATATAAAGTTAAAAAATGAATTATATAACATTGAATTTTATAACTTAGCTATATAACACCAAATTTTTAGTCTGAATAGTGCATCTAAATAGATAGCATATTTTTAAAAAAAATAATTTGACTGAAAGTATACATATAAATTTAAAACTCATGAATTATCATCTATTTTAATAAAAAAATTTCTTTTGTCAAAATAAAGTGAATCATTAATAATTATAATTATTAATATTAAATCAAAATGTTATCAACCACCAAAAATGATATTTACTACAAATTTCTAGAAATTGGAACGTACTGAAATAAGGTCAGAAAACTTTTTTTCTTTTTTAGATAAACAGATGGACTACAAGCGCATTGTATAAAATCACAATTAAAGAATGAACCACAAGAAAGTACGCAGAAAAAGTGAATGAAATGATTCACTGCTAAGAAACTACAGAATATAATTTTACGAACAGTATGCCTTAGCAATAATATGACATTTCATAACTGATGGTCAAGATTTAAATCACTATATTTTTAAATGTTCTTAATCCTATTAGAAAATTTCAATTAAAATTTGCAAAGTTATCAGATCGCTGTTCTGTGGGGAAAATTTAAAGCAAACACAGCTGTTAATATATTGCCTCAAATAAATTTTTTAAAGAGAAGAAATTCAAATTACCCAAAATATGACATTAAAAATCAACAGCAGAAGTTTCATGCAGGTAACTGCAGCAACAGTTTGAAGCCTGCGAGTCATTTTTAATCGTTCTACGAATTAAAATTTCCAATAAGTGAAACAGAAGCAGCTGTCTAATTGCAGACAGGATGTTTTCTGGGTCTGCCGTCTGTCACCACAACGTAACGATAGCGATAATCATTTGCAACCGTTCAATGCTCTCATTGGTTAGTTTATATTTTGTTTACATAAACAGCTGCAGTACGAAGATGAAAAAGAAAACATCACCTAACTCCTTCTAGCAAGGAAAAAGTGCTAATGACGTCATCAATAAAAAGTATTGGACAATTTAATTCATTTGACGTCATTAAAAGATGCAGCACTGAATTCTGAAAATGATCATATGATTCGCCGCATAAAGCGGTTCAAAATTGCCTGACTGAAATCAAGTTCTGTGTGAGAGCTTTCCCAAATAGTAACAGAAACTAAACTATTGGGGATAGCTCGAAACTCATCCGCAATAGAAAATCCGTACTAGGCTGCTACTGTACACAGAAGCTGAATTTTCTTAAAACTTAATTCTTACAGATTTCAAAACAATAACATAAAGATATTACAAACAATATAAAATTTGTAAAAATGGATTTTCTTGGTTAGTTTTCTAATATTTACTATTGGAATCCAATATTTGTCTATGACAAGATTCAAGTACTTAAATTGGTATAAACTAAACTAAGCACAGTGGCGCAATAGCTCATGAGGGTTAAGGCCTACTGTACCCAGCTCAGTTTTCATGACCTTGGGTGCTAAGGTGCATGTGCTTATGTTCCAGACATGCAGTCAATTTGACGCGAAACCCCCATTGATTTGTTCCCAAGAAAGCTTGGTACTCATTTATCAACCCACTAAAGGAACGAAAGGCTGAGTCGACCTCGCTCACCCTGAGAATTGAACCACAGATCTGTAGCGTGGAAGCGCAATGCACTACCACTCAGCCACTGGGCTTCAGTTGTATATAAAAATTTCTATAAAATTGCACATTTTGTTCATCAGAAATGTTACAAAAATATGCTGGAGACAAAAAAAAACAAGGGGAAAGAATTGGATTTGACTGGGGCAACTGGAGGCATGTGACTGTGGACTTGCCTGATAAAAAAAAAGTTATACACTGGTGTAAGAAATTAAGATAATTTTCAGACTTGATCGATTATCTCTAGAGCTACTGGACCAATTTTAATAAAATTTGATATGTACAGACATTGATAACATACAAAACAATCATTCAACAATTGCAATACACACACATGATAGACTGAAAAAACTCGGTAGAGTTGGAAGGTATAAAACAGCGGTTGCAGAATAAACAAAAGAAATGGGTTAATAGGGGGTATGGCCACCACTTACAGCTATTCTGGCCTCGCAGCGTGATGCCATACTTGAAATAAGGCAGTTTATTTGTTCTTGTGCAATTGGTCCCACTCGTTCAGCAGCGTTGTTTTCATTTCCTGGATGGTTCTCGGAGGGGGGTTGCGAGTTGCAATTGCCCTCCCCAGAGCGTCTCAGACATGCTCTATAGGGTTGAGGTCTGGAGACCTGGCTGGCCAATCCATACGGCGAATATCCTCACTCTCTAGAAATTTATCGACCAGAAGAGCTCTATATAGCCTCGCGTTATTGTCCATTAAAATGAACTCGAGGCCCCATGCACCCCTGAACAGGGGAACATAGGGCTCCAAGGCCTCATCCCTATACCTCATACCAGTCACAGAGCCTCTTTCAAAGACATGAAGAGGTGTACGGTCATCCAACATGATGCCTACCCAGACCATTAAACTTCCTCCACCATAGTTAACGATTTCTCGGACATTGGAGGGTAGGTAGTGGGTCCCTGGTTCTCTCTATATGAACGTAAGGCGAGAATCGGTGTTTAGGCTGAAACGGGACTCATCTGTGAACAGAACTATCACCCGTTTATCCATACTCCAATCTCTATGCTGTATGCACCATGCTAAACGGACTCTCCTGTCGCGGGACGCAAGCAGTAGGTCTTCTGGAAAACAACCCTCTCTCATGATACGGCGCTTCCGTTAACTACTTAAGTTCATTTAAGTTAACTTTCATGATACTCAGATTCACCTATTAAACTTCTAGTCCGCATCACAAAGTGAGTTACTCTAGTCCAATTAAATTCAAAGATAACTCTACACAATTAATCAAACTCCATTCTGTATTTTAAATAATTTAGTTATTAGTTTACAAGTTTAAACGTTAACATTACAAATTTAAGAAGACATGAATAAGAATTAAGAAAATATGGCACTTATCTGAAGCGGAGGCAGGGTGATGGGTGCTAGTGACTACCAGAGTCTCGCGGTCTGCGAGTTTTTTACATGAAGGGTCTAAAAGAAAAAAAGTTCCCGAAAACTGTCACGCGGTGCCTTTTAAGGGAGGACACAACACTCCAATTATTCTTCCGCGTACTCTCTGATAACATTTTCCATTGGTCAACCCTAAGGCGCAAAGTTACAATTTTAAATAAATTTATGAGGCTAATCACCCCTGAGTCGCGGGAACAGCACCAAGAATTTCAACAACATCCTGTAAACAGGGAGAATATAAAAATTACTAAAAGGACGGGGACCACATTCACCATGCCAGCCTCCCATCATTCATGAAGTCTTTTTGACAGTCCCCCTTGATACACGAGATCCTGTGGTTGCATAAAAGTAACGAGAGAGCTGAGAAGCTGTAGCCCCTCGGTTACGCCTCGCTATAATCGACAAATGGCGATCTTCTCTAACCGTCGGGGCTCTTGGACGACCTTGCCCAGGCTTTCTCTCGATGGATCCCATATCCTGGAACTGTTTCCATAAGTTACACACGACGCCGAACGTTAAATTGATTTGACATTGGCCTGCTTCTAGCCTCCCCACAATTCGCCACCTCATTCCATCATCGAAACGTTGATGGTTTCTCATTTTCACTGTTACAATTTGAACTGAACCAATTGCTTCAAAATAACACCAAGAAATTCGCCGAGGTGTGCTGGTGAACGAAATACGTCTTAAGACTTACACGCGCCTATAAAGCCTGTTTTTCTGCTGGCTCTGCCTACACACACGTATACGATTAACTATTTTCCGTTCAAGATTTACATTTGTATCAAGAAGCAATGGTTTTTCTCCTTCAGTTCAGTTCTTTTCAGGCAATTCAATAAAATATGCAAATTTTCTTAATTTCTTACATCAGTGTAGATTATTCATTTAAAGATTAATTTCATTGTTAAAATTTTTAAATTTTCTAATTCTGTGTAATAATTTATTACAAGTGTTACTTGCCGTACAACATTTATCATACTTAAAAATTAAATATTCAAATTTTATGCACACTCACTTCTGCTTTGTAAACAACAACAATAAACCGAAACTGGATGAAGAAACCCTTTCTTTTTCCGGTCTAATGTTAATCACATAGGGGGCAGATTGGGGCAATTCCAAGTTAAATTATGGAACAAAATATCCTATTGTCTTCCCAGCTAAATCTAAATTCACGTATATTCCAAATGTTGCATTTTCATAAAAAAAATTTATTATCTTGGACCGCAATCCCTTTTGCACAGCGTTCGACTTCGGTATATATAGTGCTGTTTTTGTATGTTTAGTCACTAAGGTAATGCATATAAAGTTATTTACTATCCTTACTTTCAGTGCAGGTTTAGGCTCATTTTGGGCCCAGGTCACAGAAGATCTATAGGCTCCTTGGCATTGGCGGATCGAAATTTATAGCCAGAAAATCTGGTTAAGTCCAGCTTATCCGAGTCTCTGGGCTCCCGCTCCAATGTATAAACTGGCGCTGCTTACTTCCGAAGCTTTCATTGCTTGTCCTAAAAGATTTTTTGCGAGAAGAGCAAAAGTGCCTTTATTTACTCAAACTAAGCAGGTAATTTTGTTGGGACTAATATTGAACTCAAAATGCTCTTTCAATTAGTTATAAATTTAAACGAACAGATTAGCTCATTTCTTTCTTCGGAAGGTATTTCATGGAAATGCATCCCACCTAAATCACCAAAGTATGGAGGTTAATGGGAATCACTTGAGTCAAATCTGTTAAAATATCACTTACGCCATGTTTTGGAAAATGTGCGTTTGACATAAGAGGAACTCTCAAAAGTTTCAGCTCAGATTGAAGCAGTGCTAAATTCAAGACCTATTTCGCCTGTCATCCGACCCGAACGACTACCAGGCTTTGACTCCGGGATAATTTTTAATTGGACGACCTTTGACCGCTATTCCTGAACCACACTTGTTCGGACAGGTTGTCTCGGCGGCAGTTAACTACTAAAATTGTACAAGATATTTGGCAAAGATGGAAAAGAAACTATTTGAGTAATCTTCAACCACGCACAAAATGGTGCTGGGAAAAAAGAAATGTTGCTACACATAACATGGTCCTTATAGTAAAGGATAATATCCCCCCCCCATGTAAATGGAAACTAGGAAGGATTATAGAAATAATTTGTGACTCAGATGGTAAAGTAAGATAATCAAAACTGCCACAGGTATTCTGAAACGAAGTGTTTCTAATATATACATTTTACCTATTGAAAAAATTTATTGTAATCAGTTAATCTTATATATTACATTTTGTGCTTCTTATATTGTATGTTTATCCCTATTCTTTGAATATTGTAATCAAATCTGCAATTAATTGTTTGTTTTAAAATTTGTATAAACTGTTTGAAATTTACATTTCAAGTCCACTTTTACCATTTGTACTTTTTATTAATTTGGCGAGCGCCAATCATTTGTGTTGTTCTTTTTGTAAAATAATTCTTCAGACCTCTTCTGGACAGCACAGTTTATTACGGATAAACAAATAAAACGATTGTGAATACTGCACAGAGCATAAATAAAGTTCCTAGCACACAGCGTATACATCGGGGTGTGGTCCTCGTAGAAGAAGTGCGTTGGAGGAAGCGGGAAAAGAACGCGTGGGCCATCACACAAATATTCTTACGCCAGAAAAAATAGTTCGCTCGCTTCAACCCAACACAACCCATCCTGCGAGTGATACATTTTTTTCAAACAATTACAATATCATAAACATATACATAATACACATAAAATATAATATACAGTGATATAAAATCAAGAGAGTAATGAAATTTTTCCATTGAATATTCTAATTTTTGTACATTCGTGGCTTTCGTAAGAAAATCTGCAATTAAAACTTCAGTTTGAATGTATTCCAATTTTATTGCAGTATCTTCAATTAAATCTTTCACAAAATGAAAACGTAAATTCATATGTCTTGATTTATTTGAAGAACGGGTACCCTTAATCCACTGAATTGCTGCTTAACTATCTGAATTTAAAGTTACAGCATTATTTATAAATTGTTTACATTTTAATTCAGTTAACAAATTTACAGTCCAAATTATATCTTTACAAATTTCAGAAATAGAAAATAACTCTGCTTCACATGTTGATAGACTAACACTTTTCTGTTTACGACATTTCCATAAAATTAATGAATTACCAAGTAAGATTACACCACCAGAAAATGATTTTCCATTTTCTGCATTTCCCCAACTTGCATCTGAACTAGCATTTAAAATACCAAATTCTTTTTCATAAAACAATTTTTTATCTTTTGTACCCTTCAAATATCTTGATATTCTTTTAGCCAAATTATAATGTCTTTTCTCTGGTTTATGATTAAATTGTGATAAATAAGATGTTACAAACGAAATATCAGGGCGAGTTCTATTAGCTAAATACAAAAGTTCACCAATTAGTTCCTGATACATAGTAATGTCAATAAATTCATTTGTAGAAGAAAAACTGTTATCTTCCCCTTTCACAATTGGAGTCTTAACACTTTTACAATTTTCTAAATTATATTTAACCAATAATGAATTAATACATTCACCACTGAGATAAATAAATACCATTTTCATGTTTTTCAATTTCCATACCTAAAAACTTATCAGTTTTGTTTTCAACCACTTCAAATACATTTTTAATCCTATTAACAATATCTTCATACATTTTATCATTGTTACAAAAAATAGCTAAATCATCTACATACATAATATAAGAACACTTTGTGTGTGTGATTATCAGTTTTAATAAATACACAATATCAGAAGCTAATTGTTTTAAACCAAATTTTTCTAATTCACACTTTAATTTCATATACCAGTTTCTACCTGACTGTGGCAAACCATAAATACTTTTTTCAATTTACAAACTTTGTCATCTCCAATTAATTTCTCATAACCAGATGGAGGTAACACCATACACAGTTTCCTCTAAATCACTGTATAAGTATGCAGTTTTAACATCAAATAAATTAACATTTAATTTTAATTTAGCTGCAAGTGCAATTAACAATCAAAAAGATTCAATGTTTACAACTGGTGAATACGACTCTGAATAATCTATGTTTTTAATTTGATTAAAACCAGATGCTACAAGCCTTGCTTTGTATTTTATATTTTTCCCAGTATCATCTTGTTTTAAACTATATACCCATTTAGCTTTTATTAATCTTGATTTTGCCGGTTTTTGTACTATTTCCCAAACTTTATGTTTATCTAACGAATCTAATTCATTCTCCATTGCTAATTTCCAATTTTGCCAATTAGCACTATTTTTTGCCTCAAAAGTTCGGTACATTATCCATTAATGAATTGACCTCTGCTTTGATTTCAATCTTTCCGATCTTCTAACAAGAATTTGATTTTGTACATCATTCAATTTTAGTACTGGGGGTTGGATTCTGCCTGTCTGATGGGATGGTGTAGTCTGAAGGGAATTGAGTCATCATTCTCAATTGCTACAGGCTCATTATTCATTTCAAAATTAGACAATATTCTATTTTCTGAATTTTGATTAATTTCATTTATTTCGGGAGAGATTTCAAAAAACGAGTCAATATTCCATGTTTCATTTTCAATTTCACCTAAATAACTACTACTCTTTAAGGATTCATTGAATTTAACTGATCTCTCCTCAATTACTTTTTGATTTTTAATATAAATTCGATATCCCCCTCCTTTCTCTAGCATATCCTAGCATAATTCCCCGTCTTCCTGGAACTTCAAATTTATTTCTCAATACTTTCGGAACGTGAAAATAGGCCACACAGCCAAATTTTTTGAGATAATTTAATTTCGGTTTATTACCTGTCCAAATTTCTAATGGAATTTTTTCTTTCCCTTTTCGTGGTGTTACATTAGATACCTGAGTACTACAATTAATAGCTTCGGCCCAAAATTTTAAAGGAAGCTTACTTTCATATAGTAAAGATCTAGCTCTTTCTAAAAGAACACGGTTCGCTCTTTCTGCTTTACCATTACTTTCACTGTTGTATGGAATAGTTTTTTCATGAAATATTCCTGAATTAGCAAGGAAAGTATCTAGTTGCTCATTTACAAATTCTAACCCATTATCAGTTCTCATCCTTTTAATCCTTTTATCAGTTAAATTTTCATATTTAGCTTTAAATTGAGAAAATATATCAAACACTTCATATTTATTTTTTAAGAAATAAGTAAAGTACATGCCAGAAAAATCATCAACAATTACCATAAAATATTTTGCACCACCATATGATTCTATATTAATTGGACCACACAGGTCGGCATGGAGCAACTCAAGAATTTGTGAACTCTGATTTATTTCAATACTACGATGAGTTTTTCTGGTTACCTTACTTATATCACAAGTTTCACATCTGAAATTATTTACATTATCAATATCAATATAATCTTTCATTTTAAGCATATATTTACAATTTAAATGACATAACCTGTTATGCCAAATTTCATAATTATTAGTAGATTGGTCAGAAAAATAACACTCAGAATTATACACAGGCTCTAATTTTATTTCTAATCTACCATTATTTTTAAATGCTTTGTTATTAACTTATTATTTTTATCATATATCAATACACAATTATATTATCTGATTTAATCTTAAAACCTTTATCCATTAAACATGTTACAGACAGTAAATTACACCTTAATTGAGGAACATAACTGACATTAGTAATTGTTAAATTAATAGAATTACAATGCTTTGTACTCACAGTTTTAGCTGAAACTTTTCCGGTTCCTTGACTTACAATTTTGGAATCTTTATCTGCTAAATAAATGTCCATAATTTCGGGACTTATTTGCTGAAACCATGCAGGGTCTTTGGCCATATGACAGGATGCTCCACTGTCCAGGATCCAAGTGTTATCACAGAATTTTTCTTCGCTGTTCGAAGCTGTGAAAACTGAATTTGAAGGAGTACCTGGATTACTTGATGGATTATTTCTTTGGGTCGTTCTGTTTGGCGTGTTTTTATTTTTGTAAAAAAAATCCTTTGCAAGGTGATTTTGTCTTCGACAAATATAGCACAGCACTTTTGCGTTGTCCTCTGTCACAAACTGTAGCGCCTGTTCGTCGACAAGGGATAGCTTTATATACGAGACGGCGTCAGCATTTCTTTGTTCCCAATCGGAATCCTCCTTACGGCTAAGGTCTTCGGGTTTTTCGTTGGTAACCATAGTATCTAATCTCTTCAGGCTCAAAGCAGCCTTCATCTTAAGAGCCCATATGAAATAATTCGTCCCATTTAAATTGGGGACAGTTATCTTATCCATTTTTGGCAAAAAGTTCACTAAGGCAATTCACAGTTCACCAACCACCCTCTACTACCATTTGTTGTTCTTTTTGTAAAATAATTCTTCAGGCCTCTTCTGAACAGCACAGTTTATTATGGACGAACAAATAGAACGATTGTGAATACTGCACACAGCATAAATAAAGTTCCTAGCACACAGCGCATACATCGAGGTGTGGTCCCCGTAGAAGAAAGGCGTTAGAGGAAGCGGGAAAGAAAGCGTGGGCGCATCACACAGATATTCTTAAGCCAGAAAAAATAGTTCGCTCGCTTCAACCCAACAATTTGGATAGTCAGAAACAGTGCCGATCTAAGCTCATTTTGGGCCCTGGGTGTAGAAGATCTACAGGCTCCCTTGGAACTGGAGGATCGAAATTTATTACCAGAAAATGTGGTTAAGTCCAGCTTATCCTGGCCCCCGGGTGCCCACTCCAAGCATCCAATGGATAAACCGGCACTGATCAAAAATAATTTGTTGTAAAACGTCAGTTGTAACTTTGGTCTGCAAGCTTAAAAGACCTTCAGTCTCAATTCATTAAATTTTTCAAAAATAATGCAGTGTAGAATTTTTATTGTGTTATTCTTGCTTCTCCAGTGCCCGTGGACATAGGGAACAGTAGAACACTGGACTGGGACCTTCTACTGTAGAACAATCAAGATAAATATCATTTTCATTTTACAATGATAGCCGTAATCAACGGGATAATTGTATCGAGTTGGCAAAAATATTTGGATCAACAAGAAAATATTGCACCCCAAACAACAGCAACAAGAGTACTAGAAGACTTACAGGATAAGAGTGATAGATCAAATGACACTGAAAGCGACGTTGAGTTAAAGAACAGTAAACATTCAACAGACTTCGAGCAATCTGGGGATGAAAATGATGACGTCTCATCCACAGATTTCACTCTCGAAAAAGACGAAACACACTGGAATCTCCATCCTTTGTTTACAAACATTCGAACTGGAAAAGAAAACATTGTTACATACCTTCCAGGAGTGAAAAAATGGCACAAAGTGCCGAAACGCGAGTAAACTGCTGGGAAAATTTTTATGGCTCACTTAAAATAAATATTTAAGTAAATTACAGCCTAAGTAACTTATCAGCTTATTTAAGTATTTAATTAGAGTGATTAGTTATTATCAGCCCAGTTATTGTATTTAAGTTACAGCCTCATTGTAGTCAGGCTCGTGACTGTCGCGCAAAACCTCAATATGAAAAAATTATGGGAGATTGATGGCAATGCTCCTGAATTTTTTTGAGCTATCATGTCTAAAAAGATTTCTTCTATTATTGCAAGCCTTACGGTTTGACGATATTGATGATCGCGATGAAAGAACGAAAAATGACAATTTAGCCCCTATTCGTCAAGTTGTTGAAGTGTATACAAACTGGCAGTACCGGTTTATCCACTGGGCGCTTGTGGCAGGTGCCCTGGGAACCGGATAAGCTGGACTCAATCAGGTTATCTGGAAAAAATTTCGATTCATCAGTGTCAAGGGGGCCTGTAGATTTTCTGCGCCCAAGGCCCGAAATTTGCTTAAATCGGCACTGCAAACCAATGTAAAAATTGGTGCCAAGGCGGAGAATACCTAACGATAGGTGAAATGCTAGAAACTTTCAGAAACAGGTGTAAGTTCCGGTAGCATATGGCCAACAAACCAGCAAAATGTGGAATAAAAATCTAGGTTTTGACAAAGGCAAAAATGTTTTATACACTAAATCTTGAAATTTATTGTAGAAAACAACCTGATGGAGAATTTAAAGTGGAAAAAAATGCAAGTGCTAGGGTTTGCAGCCCCGGGATCCCGGTGGTTCTTTCAAATCCCGGGATTTAATGTTTGTCTGAATAATATTTTGAAATTTTTTTCAAAGTATTGTGAATCTGGTATTACATTTAATGTATCTTACTTACTTTTTTTGTACTGTATGCGTTTAATGTCAGTTTTCTTACGTGTTGAACCTTGAAGGGTTCGAGGCGGGTGTGTTTGTTAAACGGTGAAATTTCCTATGTTTTCTCTTTTTTATTTCTGTAACATTCTCCCCATCGCTAGTGGGGTCAAAAAACGGACATTTCTCCCACCCTCAGGATTTCCTGTGTCAGCTAACTTGAACAGAGGGATTTAGAATTTTTGGAAGATATCGAGTAGGGTTTTCAGTCCTGGGATCTCAAAACCCCTGGATCCCGGTGTTTTTTCCAATCCTAAAATTTAATTTTTGTCTAAATTATATTTAAAAAAAATTTTCTCATAAAATTTTTCTAAGAATTTAACTTTTTCAAAATTTATATTCTGTTTATGAAATATGTGCGTAGAATTTTTTTGCGAAATTATAAGTTCTATATGTAAAAAAAAATATATGCACAGTATGGAGACATGAACATCTGCTCACTGCAATGCTTACACAATAATATAAGCAACATCACAAGAATGGATTTTATCACAGTTCCTTCTTCAATTAAATGCCGTTAATTAATAGCGGATCTGCTTGGAAGACTTATAACATGCTTCAAATTCCATTGCATTACTAACAGCTCATGCAACTGGATCTTCAATTTCAAGTAAGGTAACACTTGAAATTGATTCACATTCTGATTCAATATCTGGATCAATTTATACATACAAAAACCATTAAGTGTAGCAGAACTAAATAAAGTTATCAAAGAGGTATATGCACCAATGCAGTCTATTAGATTTGAGACACTGTCATCAAAAATTCAAAAAGAAATGTCTCTTTTTTGAAAATGGAGGGAGACGTGGTGACTACCTGAAAAGAACATACTCATATTTAATGACGATAATACCTACTAGTAAAGAATCCAAACGTGCATTTTCTTCAACAGGACAATGTGTAACAAAAATAAGAAGCTATTTCTAGAATGAAAAGTTGGAGGAGCTGTGTTTTTATAAGCTTATTTACAAAAACACAAGAAATGAAGAAATGCTTTTTTTAAAAATTTCATTATGTACTATTTTTATTTGTTTTTTATGATGAATTAATTTTTTTATTTGTTTCATTAAAATAATATTAAATCAATTTTTAATTATATTTTCAGTTTTATTATGCAATTTCAACTATGCTAATATGTAAGTATTTTAAATAAATAGTCCAATCCTAATCCCGGGATTTGGATAATGTAATCCCGAAATCCCGGGATTGAAAATGTGGCACGGGATTGCAAACCCTAACAAGTGCTGTAGTAAAACGTTTAGTGTGAGTGAGTGATTTGGGTTGGCACAAGAGACAATTCTGGCTATACTACGTCAAACATTTGTTAAAAATTAAAAACATATAAAATATCTTAAAATGTTAACAAAACACAGTTACTGTAATAAAAGATTAAATATTAAATAAAATATAAAAACCAAATTCATAAAATTAAAGCATTTAATTTATGGTGGGAGACACCCCACCAAGTCAGACAAGGTTAAAACAGACCAATGAAAAACGAAATAAGAGACATAAAATCTGCGAAAAACTGATTAAAATATAATGTTTCACACAAAAGTTATGAAACTAAAAAAATTACTTTCTTTCGTTTCTACCGCGAGCGAGTGTTATAAGGTGAGAATATTGAACACGTGACAACGGTATTTCGTTTAAAACGTATTCCTGCGCATTGTATTCTAGCATTTCTTCGCCTGATGTGTGTGTGTTGTGTCCTGTTTTGGAGAACTTTTCTTCGGATTGTGTGTGGGGCACCATTTTTATTTCAATATTAGGTATACTTATCGATTTTTCCCAATTGCTCTTTTTTTGAACGATTTTTCGCATTTTGTTTCAAAGCTTGAGTTGTAGCAGATATACGGGAAATTTTATTACCACATGCCGGGATAAAGGTATGAGGTGCAGGAAAAGATGACTTTTTTTAGTTGGCAAGGAGGTAAACCTAGATGGAAAATTCTTCCTTTATTTGATAATGGTTATTTGATCTTTTAACGATGAAAGAACAGGGGTAGATGGAGCATACATTAATAGAGGGCTGAGACTCCAACATTGTAGATTCTATTGAAGATGTGGAAGGTAAGAGGTGTTCTTGAGTGAGATACGACTATGTGTGTGTGAAAACTGAAGGCATCGAGGAAGATATATTTGGCTTTGGTAGGAATATTAGAGGTTGAAGCAATTGTAAATGTGAGTATTTTATTTTCATAATATTTTCATCTGTTTGGGTTGTAGTAGTTGCAGTTGATGGTTTGGCAGCCTGGGCCTAAGTTTGGGATAACTGTGGGGCTATTAATTTTCGGGCTTCTACATATGATATTATAGTGTCGGGATTAATTGGGACAAACCTCTTTTTCTTGTCTAAGCTGGTATGTGATTACCAGTGATGACTCAAACCACCTTTAATCATTTATATTTGTCTCGAGATAGTGTGAAGGATTAACATTGACTACAATTTACTTGTTTGACTGGTTTTAGTGTATCAGTAGCTCAGTTGTGAAAGTTTCAGCGTGGCAGCTAGTGGTTATAATTTTGCGTTCCGTGTTACTTTTGCTTGTTCAAAGATAGATATAACTCCGAGGAAGCATTCTAAAATAATCGTTCTTAATGAACATACTTCTATGACTGTGAA
>BMAO01017407.1:0-16127 GCA_019973975.1 Trichonephila clavata
TCACTGCAAGAACAGGTCATCAACATTTATTCTTCCCATCGGTTGGCGTGTGGGGAAAAATTCATTTATACGGCTGGCATCGCTGTGATTGCTTTTTTTCCCTTACAACAGTAGTGAACGTGTTACGCGCCATCGTGCACTTCCAATGACGGTACATGTGTCGTCTACACATTTATAAATTATTTGCTTAGGGAATCACAGTCGCATCGATTGTGAAAGGCCAGTTTTCCAGTCTAGCTGGTGTCAGTATTCAATAAATATGTTTCTTTTAATATGCGCGTATTAAATCTTAGTCTATGTGGTCACCCCAAAATGTCTTGGCGGTTTACTGGTCGATCGCGATCGACTTAATGCTCCACCCTGCTGTATAAGAAATGATTATTTAGAATAGAACAGAGATGGAAAAAGGAAGTCAAAAGATTAAAATATATGACAGATGAAAAAAAAATAAACTATTAGAAGAGATTATTTTAGATGTGCTATGTGTAAAGCACTATTGTAATTTTGATGCCATGTATAAAGCAATATTATAATTTTGATGCCATGTGTAACGCACTATCGTAATTTTGACGCCATACGTAAAGCCCTATTATTCTTTCGCTACATATTACTAATTTTGACAGCAATAGATAATCTAAAAAGTATGTGTTTAGGTTTTGAATTTGTAGTTGGCACTTGCATCTTATTTCTCTTATTTACATTCATTCTATTCTATTCACCTAAGATATTAGCTTACTTTTATTATTTTTGTCAAATTAAGAACCAAACAAAAGGACAATAGCTCAATAAAAGAATGATTGAATTTCTTTTTTTTTTTTTTCGATTTCTTTCAAATTTGGAATTTTTATCAAAAAAAAAAAAATCAAATGGAATTTTGCTTGATTCTATAAGTGTCTCAGGTCAAATGACCAAATCAATACATAAAAACAGGAATTTTTTTTTATGTTTGATTCATTACTATTATGGGATTACTATTTAGCTTAATACCAAAGCGTTTCAATTAAACATCCTTTGAAGCAAATGATAAATATGCTAAATAATTTTAATTAATTTTAAAAATTTCAAACTTTTCACTCAAAGAAAAATTTATTTTAAAATTGAAGTAGCACATATTTAAAGCAAGTTAACCCTTTAAGTGCTCATTTTTTTGTTTTTTTGTTTTTCCACAAAGACATATTTTTTTATTACACATGATAAATAACAACACTTAACAGAATGCGAAAATAGAAAAGTTTTCTTTTAATTTTGAAATTCAAATTTTTTGCACCACTTTTTATTTTATAATTGTGTAACACACAAAAACCCTGAAATGTTTGCTTTTTAAAAGTACATTCTGTATGCAATGAAGAATGTTTCGTATATTTTAAAAGAATTTCTCCCGTACTAACAAAAAAATTTCGTGTTCGTACCTCTTTTTCAAACGGTACAGGATTTTGTGCGCTCGTGCATATACCGGGTGACCATGATTAAACTTGAAATTTACGAGCAATCTATAACAAAAACTATGCAGCGGAATTGCATGAAAACTGAGTAATGGCAAAATGAAATGATGGGAATGTCATCGAGTGGGGAAAAAATAATGAATTTCAAAAAACCCTCCTAGGTGGCGAATCATAGCTTTATGAGAACATAATAATAATCTACTAAAAATTAAAAAATATGATCGATATGTTGTCCACCAATGTCTGCTACCATTTGGAAGTGGCAGGCTAGGCGATGTGATACAACCACAGTGATTATGCCGGATAGTGCTTCACCACATCGCCCGTTGTGTGAAGCACATCCGACATTTCAGTGACGATAGAATAATCTGGCTGGGTTTTCCTACATCTTAACCTCCTAGATCCCTCGACTTGAATCCTTGCAACTTTTGGCCTGGGGGTACCTCAAGGCCGTGGTCTACCGTGATCCCATCACATTTATATGCAATCTTACAGAAAGCATAGAACGCCGTGTGCATAACATTCCTCAGTTCAGGCTGCTTTCAACAGTCGAACATGGGATTTTAAGGCTTCCAAATGGTAACAGATAATGATGGACAGCATATCGAGCATGTTTTGTAAACTTTTGAAGATTATTTACACGCTCTCAATAAAGCTGTAATACACCACCTAGGGGCGGTTTTTGAAACACATTGTTTTCCACTCTCCCTTGATACAATTCCCATCACTTCATTCTGCCGTTTACAATTTTCATGCAATTCCGCTGAATAGACTGCTCGCAAATTTCAAGTTTAATTATGGACACCTAGTATTTATGCACACACAATTAGAAGCGTGGTGTAATGTTAAGTCTTAAATTGCAATGGAGACACAGATAATATGGGCTTTTGGGGGTAATCCTTCCATTTTAATTTCGTTTCAAGCAAAAAAATGGCACATTTCCTTGCCAATCCCTGTTCATTCACGAATATTTCCAAGAATCCAAATTGCTGCCTTTTGTGAAGGATTTATGCCTTCGCCACAAAGAAAATCCCGGATGAGAAGAATTTCAGTACCACAGACAAACTGCATGTCTTAAAAACACTAGCATTAATAATCTCACAACAAAAATTAAAAATGATACAAATGATACAAAGAAAAAAATATCGCTGCCCGTACGTTGTAAGGGCAAACCAATTGCGGCCAGCTTTCGGTAGCCCGTATCATGCAAGCAAACCAGTTAAGGGGTTAAACATTGAAATTTTGTTTCATTTAAATTCTTGCTTAAGTATATCAAAAGAAAGAAAATAAGCATAATACTCAAGAGTGGGTTGAGACTGACTCCATCCGTATATACTGTGAACGTCATAATGGCGATAGTTTATCGTTTCACTTGAATGAATACTTTCCATGCACAGAGTCATCTTGGATATCCTTTCACTTCCACTATCTTTCACTGTTAGAGAAAAAACAGAATTTTTATAAAAGTTTTTTATTAATAAGTTTTGAGTTGTTAAAAATACTGGTTCCGGTTTTTCAAAACATTTTCACGATAAAGGGAAACATTTTTCTCGACTTTAAAATTGGTGATTGTCGTACTTAATTAGTCTTATCTGGTCTGATGGTGAAGATTACGGATTTGTGGCCGGCGGTCATGAGTTCGAACCGAGAATCGTAAAAGATCCACCGCATAGGAGGGTGATGCAGGTTAAATCTCGATACTCAAGTGTTCCCATTGGTGTGGAAGATAGAAGAGGGAGTTCCAGCTCGGGTGTCGTCCTCATCACTTGACCATGGTTCAAAATTACGAGATCCGTTGCCAAAAGCCCTCGAGTAGCTGAATAGTGCGACGTAATTATTCACTCATTCATAGCCTTATCAGTGTTTTTTTATACAGAATGTCAAAATGGAATGAATGTCGAATGCAATTATGTAAACTGGAACGGATAGAAAAAGAAAACTGTCAAATCAATTGACACCAATAAATCAACATTCGCATGCTTATTATTTATTTCAGTTTGTGATAACGTTTGGTTCCTACTTACATCTAAACCCTCTTGTCTATCTGTAAACTCGGCTAGATGTGTGGGAGAAATAGAATAATCCACAGACATGATTTCAATCTAATTAATTTGTTAATTCTTATTTATCAATTAGGCACAATACAATTCTAATTAAGGTAGATGATATATAGTAGAGTGCGGAGGTAAGATTCTATAACACGAGGATACTACTACAGTCCCTCAACTGAATCTAAGACAGCTTAAATACGCTCAAATATAACTACGTCGCACACTAATTAAACTAGCTTTTACTTAATCAAACGCACAGTACCTGGACCTTTTATGCGTCGGATCCTACACTGGAAACTTGCAGGTGTTATCTTCGACTTGATCAATGTCGTTGTCTCTACTCTCTGTAATCTTTAACTAATTCCCCTCCTTTTCAATCTTCAACTATCAACTAATTCTCACACTTTATGTTAACTCCTACTTACACACTCCAACGTATCAACTTCAGCGTGCCAACAACAACGTGTCGACAACTAACCGCCAACTCGCGAAAACAGAATTTATATAATATACCTCATTTACATAATCACGTTTCCTTACTCGATAAAAGTTGGTTGAATTAAATATTTTCCTTAAAAAGACAAGAATTTATTAGTGGAACCACGTATAGATCCGTCACAAGCTTATTGCAACTGAAATAAGTAATAAGAGTAACAAAATATTACTGTGTTTTCTCGCATGTTTGACATTATTCGGTAAGCAGAGTTTTGTGCAATGATGAAATATATTTGAATAAATGAAAACAAATGGCTGATAAAACTATACAATGATCTAAATGGATTTGACACGATTCAAAAAAACTGCACAATATTAAGTATTTTCTTATGATTTTTGAGGTGGTAACTTCAGTGATAGGCGCGTTTTGCTGAGTGAGTGAGAGAATATTAACGTCGCACTGTTCAGCTATAGGAGTGATTTTATGTATTAATATAAAAGAATGCTTAGTTATTTAAACATTGCCCTTTACAGGAAATGATGAAATAAACAAATGCACCGATGAATGAGCAGGAAAAAGAGAACTACTTAACGGCCGCAGGCGAAAATGTCGTAAACAAATGTTTACATCAGAACAATTGGATTGTCTTGCCCAGAACAATTCTAAAGTTTTCACTTCTATCGTGTATATATAAGCACACACACAATTTTTTAAAATTTTATTTTAAGTGTAAGCAAACTAATATAAATAGTCAAGTACTAATTTTTAATATAATCAGACTTATGCTCGTAAAAATTAAATATTTCTTACCTTAAGAAAATTAATTTTAAAAAAAAATATTGCAAAGTTTTTTTTTTTTTTTTTTTACTTAAGTTCAGTTTTAGGTTAATTTTCATTACATAATTTATGCAGCACAAAATGAAAAACATAAAAGTAGTGGAAAATACTTTGTGATATTAATCCTTCAAAACTCTTTAGAACCTGCAGAAGAATTAGGAGTATTGTTGAAAACATTTTCATTAAAAATCAACATTTGGAACCCTTTTGAGAATAGTGATTGTCTTTTAAGGTATCCGACTACTTTCGGAACCTTCATTTTGCAAAGGTGTACAAACCAGTGGCGCACACAAGGGGGTCCTCGGGTGCGGACCCTCCCACCCCCGAAGTCCTTAATTTTTTTTCCGGTTGATTATAATCCTATTTGTATATAGTACGTAAAATTTAATTAAGTATTTGTTATTAATAATTCATTCAATAATTCATTCGATTTCTTACTGTTTTTTGTTACTGAAAATCGACAAAATCAAAAGAATATATTGGGCGGCGTATTGGAGAATGAAACAAAAATTGTGTACTTTCGACCCTTGCCTTCCCCCCTCTTGAAAAATTCTTGTGTGCGCTACTGGTACAAACGAATAAATAAATATATATATATATTGATATTCAGTGTCATTTAAATTAAAATGCACGCATAAAATTCTTTTAAGAATAGTAATACAATAAAAAAATTATTTAAATTTAATTTTTTGACAAAAAAGGAACATAGAATTGTCTATTTTCAAAGCATTCTCCTGTTATGAAAAATACTTCTGTGATAATATTTTGCCTATATGTAGCTCAGACCTTTGTACTGAGCCTGAACAAGAATTTTTAAAGCATTTAACTTAGAAAAGGATTTATCCATATTTTAATGCATCAGGGAGAAAAAATTTTAATTAAAAAAATACCGATTATTATTTGAGAGAGAGAGAGTTGGTAGCAACTCTGAAAATAATGTGAATTTTTCAAAAAGTGTAGTTCAGGCTCTTAAGAGAAGTCTTAAGGTATCCGACTACCTTTAAACTGAGAATTTTGCCAAAAATTGACAAATTTTTTTTTTATGATTTTATTTCATGGGCCATCTTATTATCTGAATAAAAATACCAAGTTTATCATTTTCCGTTTCCTAAAACAAAAACTACAAGTGTTTTAGTAAAAGCAGATGCCATTACTTTAAGCAAAATGTCGCACTTTAAAACAAGTTTTACTCGAGATGTATTATTTAAAAAAAAAAAATGCTCAAACGGGGACAGCGATTGCTAAAAAAGATTTGAAAATTATTAACTTAAATATTTTGTGCATGTTCTGTGTAACAGTAAAAGTGTTTTAACCTTCAGATGTATCAATCACTGTTTTATTACTAAATTTACCGTCCCTTATGTTAGTAAAATCACTGTTTTTTTTTTAAGCGATTTCATATAATAACTAAGATCAAGTGCTCTAGTTTTTGTAAAAATTAAAATATCTCTTATACCGAAGGTCATTTAAAATGAATAAACATAGAAACACATCAAAATTGAAAATTTGTTCATTAACTTTTGGTACAAAATGGACCACGTTTATGCTATTTTTTGTCAATTTTTACCTATTTTTTCCCATTTTAGTAATAATAATTTCGTTTCCTCTTCTTAATTTTAGCACATTTTTCTTAAAATGCACTAAACAAATATAAAAGTAACAAAAAAAATCCACATATCTCCTTTTTTTAAAAAAAAATAAGTTGTCACCAACCAGTCGGATACCTTAAGAAAATAGTATTACTATAGAAGCATTTTCCATAAAAGGTAAATGTTTTGAAAATATGTAATTCTATGTTTATTTTTTGTCAAAATATTGCATTCAAATAATTTTTTATTGTAATTCTATTCTTAAAAGAATTACATGCGTGTCTTCTAATTTAAGTGACACTAAATATTTTTAAAAAATTCATTTGTATGCTTTTGCAAAAACGGCTCCAAACGTAGTCGGATACTTAAACAAATTCGTAAATGCTCGTAGGATCATGAGAAGAGCATCTCTCTCTTTCTGTAGTTCACTAAAACTTAGATACCTCCATGCCTATTTCCATGAATCGTTTTGAGAGCTTACAGATCTTAAAAACATATTTCTAAATTCGGAAAAAAATGTAGTTACTAAAACACCGTCTTCTTTTCCCTTTCTGAATGCACTTTATCGTATCTGTTGTTGTTGCTTGTACCACCTGATCGACAGAAGCATCAAATCAAGGTCCACGAAATTCATTGCGGCTAAGGGCTAGAATTTTACACCTGTCGTTAGCCTAAGCTTTGAGCCCCCATGGAAAGTGACAGTGCGACTTTGCTCGGTACAACACGATAGATGGCGACACCATTCGGACCCACTGATTTAACGAGCACGTTCTCCGTACATACCGGCGGGCATTTGGTGGCATCGGGCATCGGACCCAGGCCTTCCGGTCTGGAGTCCAACGCTCTAACCACTAGGCTACCCATGACCTCCTTTATGTATCTAAATAAATTCATTCATTTAAATTTGGGACTGGAAGTAGAATTAATTCTGCAAGGGATTACGCTTGCGAACTCAAAATAAATGGCAAAGAGTAGACTTTATTAATTTATTTTTTTGCTTCAATTAATTTAATAAATTTGCAAACATTTTAAGAAACATGAAATAAAGATATATTAAAGTTTTTGCTGAAATTGATGTTTAAAGTTATTAATTTTACTTACATGGATTGTAGGGTGGGTCATCATAAGGGCTATTCGGGCATTTTAAACTCCAGCACTTAGGTTTGTTCTCACAATAGAAAGGTTTATCTTCATTGGTTCCGAAATTTGATGGTTCATTCATATCCTGCCATATTAAAAAGATGTTTATAAGTTGCTTTACTTCAATTACAGTGAATATTTGCTTCAATTATTGTTGGGCTATCGGAATTATAAATAAAAACAGGAGAAAATAAGAATTGTTGAAATACGATTATATTATGTGACAGAATAAAATAAGAATGCGAACTTAACAACAGTAATAATTTATTCTACATAACACACACAAAAATGTATTTTATATTTTTAATTGGTAATATTAAATTGAACTAATATTAAATTGCAGAAGAATATTAACTATTGCATGTTTGGGCATCTGAAATATGTGATACATATATATAAGTAACTTCCTGCCTACTCCTTTAACAAATAGCTTACTTTTAAAAGATACAAATAAAAAAAATAATAATTACGATCCAAAGTCCGTCGAAAGGTAGTTTTTTATGATAATCCACGATGGTATTGATCCACCAGTTCTTGGCTTTGTCGTCTAAAAAGTTTGGAAATGCTACATGTGTTTCAGGCCACACCTATAACACAAAAAAGTAATTAACAAGATAGAATTCTAAAATAAAATGTATATCGGACCTCTATCGCTAAAGTCACTAAATCCCGAAAAAGTTTGGAGAAGTAAGGAAAAGTAAGAAGTGGAAAACTCCTTAAATAAAGTTCATCCTTTAATATATTTTAGAAACCACATGAAACAATTTTTTTAATTCCTAAAAACTATATATTATTTTTTAAAAAAGTAATTATTCACACTTTTTTAAAGAAATAATATCTCTATTCATTTTATATATCTTACCCATCAAAAATAAATCCGCTAGAGAAATAAGAAAAAAAACACTGTCCAGAAATACTCTGTATTTTAAACTTTGAAAAATAATTTTATTTTAAAATTAAGGAAATTTTTAACGGCCTTTTCTAATTTTAAGCCGAAAATTAATTTTTAATAAACATTATTTTTAACCAGTAATTTTAAGCATATATTAGCACATGTGCCCTTAAATTTAATTACGGTTAAAATCTGCTAATTTTACTTGAGTTTTTCTGTTTGAACAATTACGGCAATTCCATTTCTATAGTTGAGTTAGGTACCTGGTAAAACCAGCAAAAGGTGAAAGATCATCATAAAATGGACAAACCGAGAGAATAATTTTCAAAATATCCTGAAATATTTTAAAACTAGGGGGGGAAATGGAAGCCCAATAGAAAAAGTTCGTTAAATAGAAAATGCATTTCGCTCTATTTGGAGGTCATTTTATGAAGTAAATCGTAAAATGTTCTTGGTTCCTGGAAAAAGTTCGCAAAATAGAGAAAATTCTAAAATAGATGTTCGTTATATGGAGGTTCGACTGTATTTAATAACAAAGATTTGTTATTTGCTCAAATTTTGTATGGATAATAGCTATAAGAGGTAAATTGGGTGTCCGAAAAGTATTATCGCACTTTCAAAAATTAATTAAGAAATAAACGACTAAAGATTTTTCCTGACGATATTTTACGTTCCATAAAGAAAAGATTAATAGAAAGGCTCTTATTTCAGCCATGAAATATAAGTTATTAATCCCTGATAAGTTATTAGGGCTAATAAGCCTCACATTAAGCGAAACAAAGAACATGGTCAAGCTATAGAATGATCTTTCGGATCCATTGGAAATAAAAAAAATTGCGTTCTATAGGGAGATGCACTAGCGTGTCTTCTCTTTAATCTAGCATTAGAAAAAGTTGTAAGAGATTCCAATATCAATACCAGGAGAAATATCTTCAATAAATCAATACAATTTTTGGCTTTTGCCGGGGACATTGATATCATTTCTCAAACACCCACCGCACTAAGACGACTCTTTTTATCTTTAGAGAAAGAGACCCTCTGGATGAGACTGAAAATCAATGAAAATAAGACCAAATACATGCCTTGCACTAAATCATGTTTTAACTATTCCCACTTCAAAATTGAAGAGTTTAATTTTGAAGTTGTTGACAGTTTCACTTATTTAGGTTCTAAAATTAACAATAGGAAAGATTGTACTACTGGAATCCAAAAGAGAATTACTATGGCTAATAGATGTCTTAATGGAATACGAAAATATAAGAAATCGAATTTAATCAAAAGAAAAACAAAGGTTCTATTGTATAAAAGTTTTTTAAGATCAGTATTAATTTATGCATATGAAACAGTCCATGCCTGGAACAGATGAGAACATAAGTATCTACGAAAGGAAGATTTTAAGATTTATTTTTGGAGGAATTCAAGAAAATGGAACGTGGCGAAGAAGATCAAATTTGGAGCTCTATAACTTAAACAAAGAATGTGACACCGTTAACTTCATCAAAATACAACGAATTAAATGGACAGGTCAAGTTATCAGAATGGAAGAAGACCGTAGATCTAAAAAAGTCTCCAATGCCCAACCCATTGGCACATGGGAAAAGACAGGCCAAATCTAAGATGGCCTAGGAAAAGATCTATAACTTTTGAGAACTAAAAATTAGAGAACTCTAGTGGGAAGAAGGCTGGCCTGGAAAAGGCTTCTTGAGAAGGCCAAGGTCCGCTCTAGGCTGTCGAGCCACTGAGGTAAGGAAGGAAGAAAAGAAAAGATTCAAGTTTCTGTTCAAAGAAATCCATACTAGACAGCGCAACGTTCCCGTTTTTAAAAATTCTCATTTCAAAATGGCTTTACCGTAAGAACAAGAGCAAGTTGTAGCATGGCTTATCAAATTTAAATCTACAACACATGTACAGATTAAATAGGGCACCACCTCACTGGTGTTTGGAAGAGAGAAAAAATCCCCCTGCGTTGTATGAAAAAATGAAGTCTAATACTGTGGCCACCCAGATTTCTAGACCTAACGCCTTTGCACTTGTTCTGATAGAGATACATGAAAAATATTGTTTACCAGTATTCAATCAGTGATACTGATAAACTGGATCGTTGAATTACAGTGGGCATTCTGATTGTTGATTCTGCAATGCTTCATAGAATGTGGCTAGATATCTCGTCTAGACCCAAAGTTTGGCGCGCATCTAATGGTGCGCACATTGAAATTGTGCAATAAGGCATTGCAAAAAAAACTTAACTGTTCTTTATGTAGCAAAAAAACCTTAAGTGAATATCTTTATTTATATTTATGTATTCAATTCCTACTATTAGTTCACACTCTCTCTATATTAATGTATATATTGTTTAAATTTTCAATTGTTAATAAAATGTACTTTAAAGCACTCAATTGAACTGAAATTTTATATACATAATTGTTTTGGATGACAATACAGTAATTTAATTATAATTAATACAAATTAATTGAATAAAACTAATTATTCAAAGAATTACAAATACAGCCACGTTGGTATAATTTTTGGGGACTTGTGAGAAAAAAACTTTTTCAAGTTTTGACACATTTTAAAGCACTCATTTGAGCTGAAATTTTCTATACACTATTGTTTTGGGTAACAATACAATAATTTAAAATTTTAATTAATTTTTAAAAAATTGACTGAAATTAATTATTTAAAAAATTACAGATACAGCCACGTTGGCTTCCTTTTTAGCGACTTGGATCAAATATTTAAAAGATTTTTTTTCTCTCGTTTCCAAGCACTCAGTTTAATTGAAATTTTATATACACGATTGTTTTGGATGACAATATGATATTGATTATTACTCTTATTTTGAGTTTTGAGCATTCATCTATAGTGACTGTTGATCATATCGTTTGTCATTCTATTAAAAAGTGGAGTGTAATTAAAAAAATATCCAAGAGGATTCTAATTTTTGTGTAGACAGTAAGTATGAGAGATCTAAAATAAATCATTTAGTGAGGTTAATGAAGTAATTGTTTGTGGAGAAGGTTTTTGTGCTATCTTTTTTGTTTCTGCTCCCCACCAGGCAGCGCTACAGCATATCAACCTCTGTACCATTCAATCAATCACCAAGTTGCCAACATAGTCGCTCAAAATGATACCAACTTGACTCTATCGCAAACATTTCTCTGTGTTTCCATTGTAACGCCATTATAATGTACGGAACGGCGTTGCTTATGAATATATTAAAATTTTAACATAAGATAAATACCACAGAAAGTAATATTATCGTTTTCCCATCCAGATATAAACTATTTACACTATTTTAAGAGTTTACTACACAAAATTTGTAAGAATGTGTTACTTTTGCTGGGCAGAGATCAGCTTAGGAAGGTGTTTTCAATTAAGATGCAACTTCGCTTTTCCGCGAGATTTTTATAAATATGCGAAGCATGTAAACATTTTCGACACTGAGACTTTGCTCAAATTTACATAGTTTCTTGTATTCTTTCACATAAACTGAATATTTTGTATTCAGAATATATCTCAAAACGAATACAGAACCATAATTCACTTAAGTAGGTATATTTCTCTAAAAAATTGTCTTTTTTACAATCAATAGTATTTCAATTGTTTTTTTGGAAAATCCTTAATAGATGGCAGCACGAATCAAACAAGACACTAATGCACTTGATTGGGTTGTAAAAGAAATTGTTTTTTTTCTCGATCAATTTTTCATTTGTTTCATTCATCATAGATGGCAGCACAAATCAAGCTTGACCATTATGCACTTTTAATCAGGTATATTTTTTTAAGAAATTGTTTGTTTTTTTCAATCAATATTTCATTTGTTTTTAGAAGTTCATAATAGATGGCAGCACGAATCAACGAACCAAACATGTAATTTCCCTGGAACCCTCTAATTATTTTCCGATTCTTAATATGGATTCGAATGTATTTTTTTAGTTACTAGATTGATGAAATTGTGCTATAATGAAGAATTAATAACTGTAATTTGTGTAATGACTCGAAAGATGTTTCCTTCCAGGAAAAAAAAAGGTAACAAGAATTAGCTTCAAACATGATCAAAAAAATAAAGCACAGAGTTCTAATTTATTTTATTTCTGCAAATTAAAAACAAATTATTTGCAACACTGTAGTGGAAATATATATATATATTTTATTTTCTTGGAAATTGAGATATTACACACGTTTTTAAGCGAAATAAAGGAACAATTCAGGAATTTATTTTATTTTCTGTTTATACAGATTTTCTTTTTATTGCTCATTAAATGAAAACATTTAACACACGTAACGTCTTCCAATGATTTAAATGCTCTCTTTCTTTTTTTTTTAAGAATGTTCCATGCTTCACTATATAATTAAGTAAAACAAAGATTTATCGTCTTCCATTTTGGTGTAACATTGTGTATAGTCCTAAATTCTCATTTAGTTTAAGCACGATAAGCAGTGAACTTGTTTCATTTGCTGTTTGATGTGAGGCTAATACTCTTTTGTTGATATAATTTTCTTATAAAAAGAAATAGTTTCTAACATTAGAAAATAATTTCTAGCTTTTACGTTTTATGAGGTAATAAATGTTGCAAGAAAAATTTCTATGTTCTGTAACAACAATTTTGATCGCAAAATTTTTTTTATATATAATATGCTTTTTTTTTCTCCTTTTGGTATTTAAATAAGACAAAGAAATTTATACTTTACGAAAGATTTTACTTTTATTATTAGAGGTCTAAAAAGCAAGAATTGTGTATAGTTTTAACACAATGTTTATTTACCTAAGTTATAATTTGATAATCTTTTTTAAAAATTTTAAAAGCCCCAAATGTTGTTTTGATATTTAAGAATTTTTTTAAAGCAAAAAATTACAGTAATAATTGGCAGAAAAATTTCTTTGAAAAAATTTTAAGACAAATTTATTTTTGAAGGAATGAAAGCATCGACAGATTTGAGGCATTGTTAATACTTTGATAACATGACAACAACATGATTTGTTTCTTTCGAATGTGTACTCTAGAAATTACTTTAAATTTATCAGATAAAACACAAAGTTAAATAATTAAAAGTGAAAAAAATATCAAATTTAAAATGTATCATGATTTCTGTGTCACTCACTGTTAGGTCAGCAAACCGAAACACATTGTGACTGATTTGGTTTTTGGAAGTAAGAGAAACGTTTGAGACGCACGAACGAAATTTAAACTCGGTAACACATTTACTTGGAACCTTAGAAAAAGCTGCATTATCCACTTATCTTAATTAGTTGAAAAAAGATCAATTTGTTGAAGTTTCATGAAAAAATGAAAGCAGTCCACATTGAGTGCAATGCAGCAGCGCTGGTGGCTGGGTGAGTGGGATATCACTCTGTTTCGTTATCGAAGGAGACGAAGAGAAAATGACGTCACATCTCCATGACATCCAAGCCCGTTCTTTGAATGGTTGAGTAGTTCATTTGCCTGCCTCCCCACTGGAAAGCTTGAACTCCTATCATGGGAGAACTTTGGGGAGACTGTAGCCCGGTCTTTCTGATTGAGAATTGCCTCAAAAAGGCACCTTTTTAAGGACTTTACGTTGAATCTGGGATCGACCAATCGGGAAGCTGCCTCCAGCAGTCAGGATGGAGGAGATATGGATTTCGGAGTGCTATTGGCGCCCTGCTGTTCTCCGATTGGAGGAGACCCAGTTCGAACATTTTATCTTTGCCCTCCCACAAGAAATGTTATAGACGAGCCGTTGTTCATCTAGTTTAACCGCGAAAATTATCTACAATTTTCCAATATAAATTTGAATTTGTGCTGACACAGCAGCCGATTCTTCCGTTTCAAGCTGCGCAGTAAGCAGTATAACTTCATATGCGTATAGCGTTGTTCGAAGTCAGTGAGTGATCACGAAGTTTTCGAAAGGAATGGCTGTCGCGTTCGCGCGCGCTTTCACTTGTTTCGGAATGAAGCCAAAGGTGAGTAAATTCTTCGGAAATCATTCTTGTGCCATCGTCAATGAGTTCTGGTAAGAATTTTGAATTGTCTTCAAGTTACTTTTATGCTAGCAACGCAGAGATCCGTGGATAGTTCAGCCACCGAACTTACGAACGTAAGTACTTTTCGAAATACCAATAACACTTTAGAAGAGAAGCGTCTCTTTAAGGTACATTTTATTCAAATATTTCTTGGGGAAAATTTCGTTTTGTTCGTGAGATGAGTTTCGTAAAATATTTTTTTAAAAAAATCGTTTGTTGTGTGTGCTTGGAGACATTTCAGTAATTTAAAGTGTTTTGAGTGCATTCATTGTTTTGAATATTTTCTACACAGTAAATTGTTTTGTAGGGTTTCGCCGACCGTTCCTCGGAGAAGATACACATCGGAAGTATTACTATTTTGGATTTTTTCATACCTCTGGGAATTGGAGCAGAGGGAAAGAGAAAAAGCAGAGCATTATGTGTGTGTGAAGAGGTACGTGACTTTTCTCTAAAAATCTGAGTGTATAATTTTTTTGAAAATAAGTTAAAATAATAAGCGTTTTTTAAAAAATTATTTAATAAATTTTTATATTTAATTAATTTTAGTAACGGTAAAAAGCCGTCTAGATAAGTATTATGAATATGTTTATGTGAGTAAGATACGATTTCAAATCTAAAAATTACCGATAATGTATTTGTGTGTTCTAGCATTGAGAGATTCTCCACTTTTATTTTTTGCTTTCGATTAACTTTGGCATTATACCATAAAACGTACCGTGAAATCGAAAGAAACTGTAAAGACAGTTTCATTTGGCGGCTTTTAGGGATCCGGTCTTCCTTTTCCGTGGAGAATTATTGGGTTCGTTTTCAATCCCACGAAGAACATTTTGGAACGTTCTCTGATAGTCACCTATCTCTGGGTGTCGAATCTTCGTTCCATTCTTGAGATTTTCGCCTGTGAACTCTGTCGGTGCACTTATTCGTTATTAGTATTCTTATAATTTTTTTTGTTAATTATTTGATTTAAAGTATTTGTATAAAGTCCGGAACGCTCTTTAACTATGTCTTATTTCTACAGGAGAGTTTCGAGAACTATGGTTTCTTATTGAAACGGAAAGTTTTGTTCGAGAAGTTTGCAATGGATAATGCCCAGAAAGTGGAATCGGAATGGATATGCCGGAAAGGTTCATTGGAGTTTCAACAGTGAATTTCCTTTGCAGCTGGAAGCATTGTGAAAGAGGTATGTGTCTGTTTTCTAAGAATCGGAATGCGTAGATAATTTGTTTTAGGATTCTGCGAAATTTTGATCATTCTAATAATTACGAGTTTATGTGGGTTTTTTTTTATTGAAAACTTTCATTTTCCTCTTATAATTTCTTGTACTCTTCAGTTTAAATGCAATTTTTCAACGATCCTCTTTCCGTTGCAATGGGTCCACTTTGGCGCCCCTTTTCAAATTCTTCGCCAATGACTCAAATGCTCAATTGCACTGGTTGCAGCGACTTAAATTTTCCGAGATTGCTAAGCGCGCCATTTGTGGTAACCGAGAAGATTGTTGAGTACGTTTTTTAGGTTTTGTTGTTTCAAGAATTTTTAGTATTTTATTAGTTTTATTTTTTTTTCTTTGTTGTAAATTACTTAATGTTAAGTATATTTTTTGTTGTTTTTTTTATATATATATAGCATACAAAAAATGTTTTATTGGCTTATATTTGTGGCCGTATCCCTAAACGTTTCAATCGATTTTCCGCGTTGTTGTTTCCTCGCATTTCTGCGTCTACCTTTTCGTGGATATT
>BMAO01017408.1:0-17586 GCA_019973975.1 Trichonephila clavata
CAGTCTTTCATTGGTAACGCGAAATATCGCTGCAAACCTTGTATTGATGCAAAATATCATTATATGTATAATTTTTTTATTTTACTCAACTTTAGTTTGTTTTAATAAAAAATTAAATTATTTAACTTTGAATATGTCTCCTAAATTAATAAGTATTTTATGCTATATTTTATAGTTCCTTTTTCTAATAAAATTTTAATCTTGTTTTAATAATAAAAAAGAAATTATTCAATACTTATATATAAACTAGCTGACCCGTCCCGGCGTTGCACGGGCTTTTACCGAGGGTATAACTTAATCCCCATATTAATTTCCTCCTTTCTTTCTGACGCCAGCACTTTTGTGTAGGTGTGACGCGTACGATGTGAGTGCGTGACATGGCTTTCTCGTTTAACATTTTCCCTTCTCTTCACAAAAATCAGCACTTCCAACATTATTTCTCGAAATTACTTTTACTTCTTTGTTTTTTCCTCTCCGCTTAGCCCGGCGTTGCACGGCTTTTACCAGTGAATAACTTAATCCCCATGGGAATTTCCTGTTTCCCTCAGGACGATAGCACATGTGTGTATGCGCGATGTGAGTGATTTTCTTTAACTATGACATTAAAACTCCCTTTTTCGAAATTTGTTTTGCGTTGGTGTGGTGTGGTACTTAGGAGAGGTGGGTAAAAGCTTAGGTGTCGTCCTCGTCACTTGACCATGGTTGAAAATTTCGAGGTCCGTCGCTAAAAACCCTTGAATAGGCGAACAGTGCGAATTTATAAATCACTCACTCACTTTCAATTCTTTCGTTGCAATTTTTTAGTTCCGGAAACGAAAATGTAGCCTTTTTAAAAATAGTTGTATGTTGAAAAAAGACAGAAAAGTAGAAATTTTTCAAATTACAAACTTTCACTACTATTTTAAATCTTGAAGTAAAATTGTGAGGATTTTTGAAATGTTCAACACATGGGAATAAAGTTTCATGCAATTATCTTATAAAAGAAGAAATTATTAAATGATTGTTTTAAGTATTTTGAGAGTTTTGTTAAAATTTGTTCAAAGAAGTTTTTGGCTTTTTATTTTTTAAATCACTGATTCTAAAAGTTTTAAAAATCATTTTATTTAAACGCAACGATTTTGATTCATTTTAGAAAAAAATCATAAAATATGCAAAATATCATTGTTTTGTAAAAAAAAAAAATTTTTTTAAAAAATTCTTTAAAAAAAAGATAGTTTTCGGCATTTTATTTTTTAATCACTGATTCTAAATGATCAATGAACTTTTAAAATCATTTTCATTTAAATTCATCTATATTTATTCATTTTAGAAGAAATCATAAAATACAAAACAAAATTAATTATTTTATACTAATATTGATTAAAAATATTCATTTAGCAATTAATTGTGACATGCCAATTTAGTGATTTTTGATATATTAATAACAAGCAATTAATAATGAAGAATTTTTATTCGAACATAGCTTTTATTTTTTTCTAAGGAAGTTATGCTTATTTAACTAAATAATTCCAAAAAAAAAAATTCGAAATGGGCAAATTTTGCGTTTTTATAATAGAAATTATATGTCAAAAAAAGATTTATACATTAGGCATTATTTTAAATTAAACTATAAGTTTTATGAAAGAGAACAAAATTTTGATATGGATAAACATTTTAAATGAGCCTCAAAAAATGTATTGAATACATTTTGTCATCTTAATCTAACATCTAAAATGATTTAATT
Source organism: Trichonephila clavata (assembly GCA_019973975.1). Taxonomy (NCBI): domain Eukaryota; kingdom Metazoa; phylum Arthropoda; class Arachnida; order Araneae; family Nephilidae; genus Trichonephila; species Trichonephila clavata. The sequence continues at coordinate 1,724 of BMAO01017408.1, forward strand.
TTAAAAATTATCTAAAGAAAAAAATGACGAAAATTGAAGCAAAAATAACTTTTTCACTCGCATTTTTTTTTACTCGCCAAATTTACTGATTTTCCCCTGTTCAAGGCAGAATTTTTTAGTGTAACCCTTGAGTTAGATGTGGTCCACGGTTAAACAGTTCAAAGATCTTTGGCGCAAAACTATTTTTCGACTCCAAGGTTTGGCTAACTGTAAAATCGCGTATTTTTTATTAATTTTTTTATTTTTAGGACATAATTTTTAAGTTAATGCTTTCAAACTTCACAAATTAATTGCAAAAATAAAGTACTTTTAAATAAAAAAATGTACAAAAAATACTGTTTAAATTATTTTTTTTTGCAAAAATGGTTTTTTTACGAGAATCACAAAAAAAAATTTTTAAATCCGTAATTTTTAAGCAATTTTTTCAATCTTCGTACAGGTTACGGATAATATATTTTTACACACGGAAATAAAGTTTCGTACGATTATCTTCATAAATGAAAAAGTCATTCAATGTTAAGTTAAAATTGTGAGTACTTTTTCAAAAATCTTTAAAAAAAGTTTTGGGAATTTTATTTTTTAAAGGACTGGATCTAAAAGAGAAAGGCTTGAAGTTATTTAGTGCAGAATATCGTTTTAATAACACGAAAACAAATCCATACGCAATGATTTAGAAATAATTTTCATAAAAACGCATCAGTTTTAACCCTTTTTAAAAAAATTCTTAAAAAATAGAAAATGGCATTATTTTGCAAAAACAATTATACCGTATTGTGGCAAAATAAATGATCTTGCTGATTCTGTCATTATTTTTTGTCTGATTTCAACAGTAAAAATTGGATGGCAATTTTAAGATGGTGGAAAACGTCGGATCACCGCTCGGTCGAAACGGAATGGAAGTTCTGCCAAGTAAACAACCCACAGGAGTAAAACAATTAGGCGTTTTAAGGTTTTTAATTAATATCTTTTCAACTAATTGCAATATCGGAATGAAAAATAGTTTACGTCCTATTCTCAGACCTACTGAATATACGCACAAAATTTCATAAGAATCGGTTAAGTCGTTTCGGAGGAGTTTGGTTACAAACACTGTGACAGGAGAATTTTATATATTAGATTACTAGCTGGTATACCCATTCTTCACACGGAGAATTGAAGAATTAAAATATACAGATTGAAGAATAAAGAAGTTTTTAATAAGTTACTTTTATGTGAATTGAAAATTAAACAAAAAAAAAAAAAAAAGCTTTTTTTGCATATCTCAGATGAACAATAAAACATATTTGTTAAACTTTCAGTTTGTAGATCTAATAGCTGATAAAAAGGTTTTTTTTTTATTTATAACGCTCGGTAACTTCCTTGTGGATCCGATTTTTGAAAACACCTCCCTAAGCTGATCTCTGCTCATTAAAAGTAACACATTGTTACAAATTTTGTGTAGTGAACGTTTAATGTAGTGTAAATAATTTGCCTCTGAACGTGTAATACGTTAATATAACCCTCTGTTCTATTTATTTTTTGTAAAAATTATAATTTTTGCAAGCGACGCCGTTTCTTACATTATAATGGCGGTTCAATAGAAACATAGCAAAATGTTGTTGATAGAGCCGAGTTGGCATCATTTTTGGATCGTGTTGGCAACTTGGCGATTGATTGAAAGACAATTGATTGAGCAACGAGACTTTTAATTAATAAGACAATTTACTTTTAATTTAAATAGCCATTCTTAAATACCAGTTAAAGCAAATGATATCACATATTGCAAAAATAACTTCCCGAGGTTACAAAAGAAACCACCAACATATACTATACATGTTCCCTGGACACCTGCAAAACTTTTGAGATAAATAATTATAGAATAGTGTAATAAATATAAATTTTTTCTCAAAAGAAGTAGCATTTATTCTCCTTTCAAATTTTTTCAACTTTGAGCGGGGGGGGGGGGGAACTATCCTAAAACAAGGAGAAAACCTTATCCTCTCTAACAAATGAGTAAAAAAGTCAAAGCACAACGCATATCGTCCATTTTTCATCTGGGATAAAATTTTATTAGAAAAACAAGACACAAATACACACAATTTAAAAAACATGGCTCTAACATTAAATTTCATTTAAAAAAAAATTGGCAGTTATATAGAGACTACCCATAAAAGTGAAAACTTTGGACTGTTAATATTAAAAATTGAAATTTCATATTTTTTGAATTAAAATTATCAACATCAATCTGGTTTTCACATCTATTGACACTCCGAGAAACAACTAAATTGATACTTATATGGGTTTTTTTTTTTCAAATATATTACGGGCTGTATAACATCACGACAAAATATAAATACAATTCAATTGAAATAACAATTAATATGCAATCATATTATTTATAGATAGTATTTGTATTTAATTAAATTTCAATGTACTTGATTTTTAACATTATTTTAATTGTTTGCATCATTGTCATCATTCATTTCAACAATACTTAGACTTTTTGTACTTTCAATTATTTCATTTTGTTCTAAAAGGATACAATAGGTTTATGGTAACTAAAGTAAGAAAGGAAAATGTTTGATTCAAATTTATCTAAGTATCGCGTATGTGTAAAGACCGCATCGATCGTCATTTTATATTTTGCAGCACTGAGTTTTCGATCATTGGACATATTTAAATTAAGTGTTTCAGTTAGAAATTCAATTAGGGGTAGATTTTTATCATCTGCAAAGTTAGTATTGAAGTCTCCACTTAAAATCATCGGTACAATATTATATTTTTCGCCAAATCTTTTATCGAGTATTTCAGAACCTTTTTTTTTTGTATAAATCATCACATTTTCGAATAAAAATTGCTGTATCTGTATCATAGATTTTCCATGCGAAATATAAACGGCAACCATTAATATGTATTGCCCATTCTCGGAATTCCAACGAGCAACACATATTTCGCCTATATCAGAAACATTAACACCTATGCTTCTAGTGAATTTAGTATGTATGTCCATATGTGAAGTAATGAAGTGTGACGTATCTTGAGTATTGTGATAAATAGCTGTGCTTTCTGCTGGAACTTCGGGTCTTTCATAACTTACAACAAAGTTGAAATTCGGAATATCAAGTGGTTCTTCGTTTTTCGTACGAATTTCCGACAAACGCAGAACATTTGACTTTTTTACGATAGCCTCATTTTTAGGTCAGCTCCATGCGCATGCAAACTTTGACAATTGAATGAAAATATCGATAATCCTTTCTTGTTGCAGATGAACTCTAGAAAAGTTTTGGGGATCTTTTGTAGTGAGTGTTTTGTAACCTTTTGAATGCTAATGTTAGATCCTCTCGATGACTTGTTGATCTTTCATGATGTTTATCTGTTTCTGAAGCATTTAGAGGTGTTCCTGTTCTACCAATCCAAAATTTCCAACTGGTGCTAATATTTTCTTGAATAACCAAAAATAAGCCTTGAATCCTCGTTACTCTTGTTAAAGCTACGTAAACTAATTCTCTAGGATTTTTGCGATCGTATTCGTAGACAATAGCATCATAAGTACCTCCCTGTGATTTGTGAATAGTCATTGCCAAAGCAGAAATTAGGGGGAAATGTTAAGGATCTAACAAAATATGAAAAACGGATATTTAAAATATTTAAATTCCCTGACAATATTTTTTCGTAAATTTCTAATAATAAAATCGAATGATATAAAATTATATATAATCATTTTGCAAAAAACAGAAGAGCATATATTAATTTTTGACAATTTAAATTAATAAATAATGATTTCAAAATATTAATTTTTTGAATAAAATAAAATATTTAATTGAATTAAAGTCGGAGCCGTTTCAATTATTTCAAATAATTTTATTTAATGGTATAAGGTAATAAATTATAATTTTGCATTTGTAACCCTATTTTAAACTTCAACACATTAATCTTGAATTATTATTAGATTTTATAAAATTTTAAATTTCAAAATCCATGAAAAAATTATGATTGAACAACTAGATATCTTTTTTTACCACGGTAGTAAGAAAACGTCTAAGCCACTGTGAAATACTAATCCGGATTGCGTGATGCATTGCAGAGGTTAAATATTAGAGAATAAATAATACAACATTTTCAAAGGCCAGAGTAAAATCGAGTATTTAAAATAATTTTCTGTTATTTATTTTTTATCTTACAAATATTAGTGTATTTATTTAGTACTCACTATTGTACGGCACAATGATTCTTCAATTAAACGATTCAAATAGTAATAAAACAAAAATACTATTTTAACAATGCACAGTATATACACATTGAACTTTTCACTAAATCCATTCAATTTCACTTATAAGATATACACAGCACTATACGTCAGCTGTATAGCTACAGAAAAACTGCTATAAGCATGTCGGTGACTCGAACGCACGAGGTTTCACCCATCCAAAAAGTGTCTAAAGCAAACAGCACACTGCGCATGCGCAAGTCAGAGCATGTCGGTGACGCGAACCCATAAGATTTTCCCCTACCAAAAAGTGCCCAACGCCGCTAAAGAAGTTTTCACTTCAAAAATTAAAAAATTATCCACAGCTTTTAAAATGTGTACATTATCAAGTGCTTGTTTAATGAAAAATCTTGTATGTAAATATCAGTTTACATGCAAGTAGCAAGTTTAAATTTTAGAACAAATTGATAGCTTTTCTACAACATAGCGACATATAAAAAATAACAAACTAAGGTTTCCCGTTATTTCGTCACACAGGAACACGTTAAATCTAACAGATTTCATACTCCTCATGCAGTTGTGGTGCTACCCCCTAGATGCCAACCTTCTCATCTGAAAATGGTTCAGAATTGCAAGGTTTAATGTGTGTCGTTATCACACACACACGCACACACAGATTTTTGTGTTGGATGGAACTAGACAAACTTAAATGTTCAATAAGCAGTTAAGCATTTTGAAAAGGATATAATTCTACAATTGGACGTCGACAAATATTCTATTGTAAATACAAATATATGACAAATAAAGATACTTTTCTGTTAGCCAAATAATGTAAAATTTCGCCAAATTCCCGTTTGGGGTCATGTGTTTTATTCTCTGAATTCAATCAAAACAAAGCACGTTTTCCTTTCTTTCTTCCATTTTAAATGTTGTTTTAAAAGATGATGAAAATTTGGGATTTTACCAGAACTGAAGATGTTTTCTCTTTTTTTTCAAAAATGTAACATACGATCTGAATCATGAAATGAAACTGTCTTTTTGCGACGGAGTACGTTGACAGTGAAATCTTTCAACCTACCGCGAAGAAGAGAAATCGCAATGTGGTACGTGGTTTGAATCGTCCAGATTTAGTTTCATTGATACACTGTTTTGTTAACAATTTATTAAGATATTTATAGTTGAACTTGTTTTGCTTACTATTAATGAATATTTATTTATAGTTGATCGCTTTCGACTTTCATTCCGTTGACTGCTTTGTCATTTGCTTCGCTTGGCGACTTGGCTCACGTTTGGTTTGAAGTGGAGCGTTTATCCGGTAGGACAGAACCCGGGACCTTTGGATCCGAATCCGAGTAACTTAACTACTACATCAAAATGAGGAATACTACACCATGGTGTGGAGGTTGTTACTGGCTCATATAGACAATATCACTACAGGTTCACAATTGCCGACATTTGCGCCCGGCTAACGGAAAAATAGCCAAATAAAAAGATATATTGCTTTTTGTATCAAATATAAGAAATTAAATTAATGTTCGGATCTTACTTCCGCGCATACCCTAATTTTCGCCAACTTGGCGAGTTTGTTCCCCATATAGGACACAAATTACAAAGCAACGTCTTGGCCCAAATTGGCCCCATTAATTTTTTCCGTTGCCAAACGTGAGATTGAATATAGAATTTTACTAAATGAGTAAAAGTAGGGCGAATGATAAGCATTATTCTATTGAATTTACACCAAGCGTTCCTGTTTATTAATTTGCATTATACTTTCTGAGATGCTGTGTTGCTAAAAGGGATCTGGGCGCTATAATGTAAATTGGAATATAAACCCTTTGAATGAACACTTTGAAAACAAATATACCCATACTTGAAACTATTGATAATTTATTCAAAATTGTGATTATTAATGAAACATGTTTCTCCTTCAAAGCATTCTGATTCCTTTCATTTTCTTGCTTGAAACGAAATCGCTATATCCGATAACCGATTGATTCCAAATTTCCACCTAACCGAATTCCACTGTATTCTTCTCTTCCTTGTAAGTGAATAATTAATTTATACAAACAGCTAAATTTTGGTGAATTGTATCAATGAATAATGTATTTTTATTATTAAAACTTGAAAGAATCTTATTGAATATTTGGTAGAATTGATAGCTGAATGCGAATTGTTATTATCTTATAAAACTAAAAGATAGGAACCATTCTTTTACATTTTATTCTAAATCCTTAATATATTATTGGATTATGCAAGGATTATAGATTTAGTACATGTTCCACTTCGTTAGAGAGGTACATTTTTCGTTTTATATTATATATTCGAACACTCAGAGGAATTGTGGAGATTTTTGTTTTATAAAAAAAGTTTTAAGAAATCTCAATAAATACAATAAGAACTTAAATATTCGGAAATCGAAATGCTAGCAAATGTCTTATTCATGAGATAGAAAAAAAAGGTTTCCTTTATATCGATTGTAAACATTTTTCAATAAAAACAATCTCGTTAGGAAGCACGGAAGCATCAGATTTCAAATGCTGAATTTAATAGATTGTTTATATAAAAAATTGGAATCTTTATTCGTTTTTTATTTTAACTTTGCGGTTCAAACTGAAATAGTCTAAATCTGATAAGACTTTGCTTTTTAAGCTTTTTAGAAATGTATTATAGTCCTTAGAAAATGTTTTCACTTTATCCTTCATTGAAATACAACATTTAAATGAGCACAATTTATTTCTTCTAACTGAAGATTTTAAAATTTTGTAATGTAGAATTTTTTTTCCAATGTAGTTCATATTTCCCAAGTAAATGAGAAAATGGCCATTCAAAAAAATTAGCATTTTAATACATTATATCTGTGTTGAGACTCTGTCTGAATTTTATTTCATTCAATCGTTCTCTTAAATAATAATCGTTCTTTTAAACAATAATAATTGTGTGGTTTTCTAAATATAAAAAAATAGGAATTAACTTCATCATTCTGACTCAATTTATTTTATATTCCATTCTTCGTACTTACAAAAATGTTGCCATTCACTAAAATACAAAACTTTTCCAAACATAGATAATAAACAATTAGCACGTGCAATTACTCAACTTTTAAGCAAAAAAAGTACAGTAAATTAAACAAAACCTTATAAAATATAAAAAAATAACTTAAAAATGCTAATAAGTAACTGCACCTGATTTTCAGTTTCTAATTGAAAAGAAGACATATTTCTCAACAAAAGGGTTTGTAACAATCTGCTTCTTTCAATAACATTGAAGCTTCTTAAGTACCGATAAACTCAGTTCGCATAATACTTATTTATTCGAAAGTTATAATTAGATTAAAATAATTACTAAAATAATTAAAAGTCTTAAATTACTTTTTGAATTCCAAAATTGAATTTTCTTCGACAATATTTTTTTTGCACTAGGACTGTCAATGATATTTTTCTCCATATAATACACATTTTTTTTTTTTTACTTTTAATAAATCACTAGAAAGGAAACTCAATTGTATAGCAATGTGATATTAAAATAATTCATTTTTAATCGTTAACAATCAAAGGTATTGTTAGGAATGCTACTTAACTATTGCTTAAAATAGTGTGTAAATAACTTATATCTCGATGATTAATACATTAATATTACTTTCTATTGTATTTATTTTAAGCTAAAATTGTAGTATTTACAAGCAACGCTGCCCCTTACATTGCAATGGTGTTTCAATAGATACATGGCGAAATATTGGTGATTCAGCCAAGTTGGCATCATTTTTGGCGACAAAATTTGGTGAGTTGGTGATCATATGAAAGTTTCTGGAAATTAGTGAAGAAAATTATTATTGTTACCACCGATGACAAAAGTGGATCGTTAGAGAAAGATCCATGCACATGAGGAATAGTAGTTGCTCGCTGAAACTGAGTTGCATCACTTCAGCTGTTGAAGACTTCAGTTGCTATATTGTGCAGCGATATCATCTATATAACAATGTCACAAACTCCGCACCATGGTGATCAATTTGGTGTAGTGGTTAAGTTCCGCAGTTTCGGATCCAAAGGTCCTGGGTTCTGTCCTCAGGATAAGCACGCCACTTTATTGGTGACCCTGGCTACACTAAGAAACTTTTTGAACTGTTGTGGCGCCATCTATCCGTTAAAAAGAGAAACCAATAACTCGTCAAAAACACTTGACGCAGCTAACAAAGTCGTCTAACTCACCTGACACAACTCCTCCAACTAACTGCTCGCATGATATCGTTCGTTCATCTAACCACCTACTCACTGGTAGGGAAGTGTTGTGATATTATCTATATAAGCCAGGGAAAACCTCCGCACCATGGTGATCATTTTTTTTTGAAGGGTTAAGTTACTCAGTTTCGGATCCAAAGGTCCTGGGTTCTGTCCTCCGGTTAAGCACGCCGCTTCAATTGCTTTCGAATGATCTCTATCAATACGTATTTGTATTTTTAGACACTGATAGCTTTGTCATAACGCTGTAGAATTTGTGAAGACATTCTGGGATTTATTTGGCGAATATTTTGCTGTTATATTCTGCACTTTTATATGGATTGTTTATCTACATACAATGAATTCCATTGTTCTTGAACGAACTGTTTTGCTCTTTGTTACTAATAGCATAAATCTACGAGCCCCGATCTCTATAGCAACAGGAAATTAAAAACTATAAAATTTACAGATGATAACTTTTCTGCTTCTTAAAGTGAAAAATATCAAATAAAAAAAAATTCTTTTTGAAAATTTACTATTTATATTCCAAATACAAGCACTTCCAAATATTTTTTTTCATAAATGGATTGCTTTAACTACAAAATATTTCTTAAATATAGCGAGTGAATTCTAAAATAATGAGGTTTAATATATTTCGGGAGATTATTTATTTGAAGTATTCGGGTATTTCGCGAGAAATCGAGAAATTTTATTGTATATTATTGAGCGCCAATATACTGGCCGGGCCGCAAAAATGCTCGTTGGGGGCTGCATGTGGCCCGTGGGCCCCGAGTTTCATACCCTTTACCTGTTAAAACCCCAGTTCATCGACTCTTTGGCGATGCTTCTTTACACCAGAAAATTGTTGTAACCCTCCCCCTTGTTTTTGTATAAAAGTGTTTTGCTTATCAGATGTATAAAATCCTTTGAAGCGAGTGGCTGGCGCTATAACCAGCTCCGAACCAGTTTAACAATTAGTAATTAATGGATCTTTAAAGTTATTTTGTTTTTAACTTTAAATGAGTTATTATTGAATAAGAATTTATTGACTATTGACTAATTAAAACGAACCTGCAAAAAACCGAAGAAATCCTGATTTTATATTTCTGGCGTCCGCGACAGGATTTGATGATTTGAAAGATACTGAGGTAAGCTCAGATTATCTTATATTTATTGAATTGATTTATTTGATTTCTTGAACTGATCTGATTGTTTTATTAACAATATTGTTATTAATAATAAATAAATAAGTTGAGTGAAATAATTAAATTTAAAAAAATGACAAGTAATCTTGAAACATTGAAGAGGAAGCGTGCAGGTATGCGTATGCAAACCACTAAATTATTTAATAAAGTCGAAACGGCTCTTCTGGATGAAACAATATCATTAGAAGAAAAATTTGATCTTCTAAGTATTTGTAAAGATCAGTTAAATGAGAAATATGAGACTCTAAAGAAATTAAATTCAGATATACAAGATGGAATTCCCGATACTGAATTTGAAAACGAAATCGAGAATTCAGAGAATTACAGTGAGAGAATAATTGAATCACGATATAAAATAACAAAATTTTTGAATGAACGAAATGTTCATAATCAAAGTACATTATTACAAAGTGCTCTTTTAAAAAATGATTCTCGATCTTGTAATTTAAATTCTGAATGTTACATGAAATTACCTAAACTTACAATACAAAAGTTTTATGGTGATAGTAGCACTTGGCTTGAATTTTGGGGCCAATTTTCTAATGCCATTGACAACAATCCAAATTTAACTCATATTGATAAATTTTCGTATTTAAAATCTCTACTTGGAGCTAGTGCACATAATGTTGTAGCTGGTTTTTCTCTTTCTGAAGAGAATTATAAAGCAGCTGTTGAGTTATTAAAAAACCGATTCGGGCGTCACGATCTTGTTGTTAACGCTCATATGACTAAATTGTTAAATTTAAAACAAGTTAAAAGTGCATCTAATATTAAAGAATTGCGAGAGCTTTATGATAGCTGTGAGATTCAAATAAGAAATTTAAATTCTCTAGGTGTAGTGGCTGAAAGTTACGGACGTTTACTTTGTCCTATTATATTAAAATTAATACCTTCCGAAATTGCTCTCGACTTTAATCGGAAACGATTAGATTATGAAACATTTAACGTAGAAGAGCTTCTTTTATTCCTTAAAAAAGAAACTGAATCGCGAGAAGCTACGTTGAGTATGCAAAATTCTGATCAGCAGATAATTAGCTCTAAAAAAGAAAATTTTAAACATTCCCCAAAATATTCCAATTTTAGGCGAGGGACTCCTACTGCTTCGGCATTAACAACTAATGCAAGGAATGCTTGTGTGTTTTGTGATAATTATGAACATGATTCAATATCATGTAAAGTTCTATCAATTCCTGAAAAACGTGAGAAATTGCGTAAAGAAGGCCGCTGTTATGTATGTTTTAGAAAATTTCACGTATCATCAAAGTGTAAATTTAAATTAACTCCTTGTAAAATTTGTCACGGTAATTTCCATAATACATCAATTTGTTTAAATAAATTAACGAACGAGTCTACTCTACCTAAAGAAAGTAATTCTGACGCTCCCCTTACTACTACAGCAGTATCGCATTGTAAAATAGATAAAAAAGATGTTTGTAATAAAGAAGTTGTATTACAGACAATATATGTAAATGTGGAATGTGAACGCAACTCTCAAACTTCATTACTTTTGTTCGATGTAGGAAGTCAGAGAACTTTTGTTACTAGTAAATTAGTATCAAAATTGAAAGCTCCAATTATTCGACAGGAAAATTTACAAATCTTTTCCTTTGCATCTATTAAACCTCAAACTAAAGCATTTGGCGTAAGTAAATTGAGATTATGCAACTTAAAAGATAAATCGCGTTTCATAGTAATCGAGGCGCTCGTCACAGATGTTATTTCTAACGTAACCATTTCACTCCCTCGCTTGACCCAAGACATTAAAGCGAAGCTCGCGTCATATTACTTACCGGATGCGAGGAGTTCTCGCCCCCGAGAAGTGGATATTTTGTTGGGGGACTACTTTTACCAGGTTTCGTGTGACAGACCAGTGGAGAAAATAACAAACTCGCTCTTTTTATGTGATTCGTTATTTGGGTATTTTCTTTGCGGGACTTTTGAAGAGGGTGGAAACAAAATGGAAAATGCAGCTGTTTTGAATCTTTCGGCTTTAAATGCTGTTTGGGAGGATTTGACCTGTTTGTGGGATTTGGAGTCGTTAGGAATTAGACATGTTGAAGATAAAATTTCAGAATTAGACGAGGAAATTTTAAACAAATTTGAAAATAATTTAAAGTTTGTAAATAAAAGATATGAAACAGGATTATTGTGGAAAGATGATAAAAAGAAATTGGGAAGTAATTTTAGAATTGCGAAAAGGCGTTTTGATGATTTAATTCGTAAGTTCGAAAAAGATAGTGCTTTATCTAAAAATTATAAAGAGATTGTGTTAGAACAACAAACTAATGGGGTTGTTGAACAATGTTCAAATAAATTAATTGAAAATGGCTATTTTATGCCTCATAGACCGGTATTAAGAGACGATAAATTAACGACAAAAGTTAGAATGGTATACGATGCATCTTCAAACGAAAAACATTTAAATTCATTGAATAACTGTTTGCATCCGGGTCCAAATTTAAATCCAAATATTCTTGATATGATAATTAATTTTAGAACATTCAATATTGCATTTTGTGCTGATTTAGAGAAGGCGTTTTTACAAATTGGGATTAAAGAAGAGGATCGTGATTATTTAAAATTTTTATGGTTTAGTGATGAAAAGGACAATTTCAAAATTTTAAGATTTACGCGTGCTCCCTTTGGCGTTACCTGCAGCCCTTTTATCTTGGCGGCAACAATTAAACATCATATCCGAAAATATAATGATCATCCAGAAGTAGTAAAGATTTTGGATACTTCTTTGTATGTAGATGATTTTATAGCTGGTTCAAAATCAGACGATGAAGCTTTTTATATAACAATGACAGCTTCAAATATTTTTAAAGAAGCTGGAATGCACTTGAGAAAATTTCATACTAATTCGGAAAATCTTAGACATATGTGGGAGGAAAATAAATTATCTGACTTTCAAAATTCGAATGATTCTTTAAAAGTTCTGGGACTTCTATGGGATACAAATTCTGATGTTTTGCGTTTTGATGTGCAATCCTTTCCCGATGATTGGAAATTCAATCCAACAAAAAGATTAGTGCTAAAAGCTATGTTAAAGATCTTTGATCCCATTGGATTTATAGCTCCTTTTTCTATTCGTATGAAAATGTTGTTGCAGGAAACATGGCAAAAAGGTTTACAATGGGATGATAATTTACCCAAGGATCTAAAAGATGCATGGGAAAATTGGTGTTCGGAAATCGAACATTTAAGTAAATTTCAGGTGCCCCGTAAATATTTTCCACAGGGTATAGAATTTTCTGACACGACTCAAATTCATATTTTTTCTGATGCTAGTCCTAAAGCTTATGGGGCTGTCGCTTATTTCCGAAATGTTACAAGTGATAACAAAATTCTGACCAGTCTTGTTTGGGCAAAATGTAGAGTTTCCCCTATAAAACGTTTAACTATACCTCGTCTCGAGCTTATGGGGGCTATGATAGCTGCAAGGATGTATAAATACTTAAAGAAATTATTTAACTCTCAGAATTTAAATATCTATATGTGGTCAGATTCCACTATTACATTGCATTGGATTAAAGGCTCAGCACTAAATTGGAAGCCCTTTGTGGCAAATAGGGTGACCGAAATTCAATCTTTAACTGATCCAAAAATTTGGAATTATATTTCTGGAAAAGATAATCCTAGTGATTTGTTAACTAGAGGAGAAAAGCTAATTAATCTCACAGAAAATAAATTATGGTTTAATGGTCCAGAATGGTTGTCAATGTCAATGGAAAAATGGCCAAAATTTAAAAATATTGAATTTGATAAATTTTCGATCTTTGATGAAAAAAGATCTACCGTGACTTCCGCACAGTTATCTTGTGCAATTAATAAAGTTTCAGAATCTTTGCTAAACTTAGAAAATTTTAGTAATCTTCAAAAGGTATATAACATTACAGCATGGGTATTAAGATTTCTTAATAATATAGAAAAAAGAAAAACTAAAATTTCAGGTGAGCTTACAGCTCCAGAAATCGAAAAAGCAGAACTCTATTGGATAAAACAGACACAGCAATCTATTTTTAATCGGGAAATTGATTCATTGAAACGTGAAAAATCTATCGAAAAAGATTCAAAGCTATATAGTCTGAATCCAAAATTAGATGAAAACGGTTTGTTAGTCGTAACTGGAAGACTGCAATTCTCTGAATTTTCTCAAAAGGAAAAACATCCATGGATACTTCCAAATGGAGAAAAATTTACTATTTTATTAATTCAGTATGCTCATAAAAAGGTTTTACACTTTGGAATCGCTAGTACTTTAGCACATCTTCGAGAAAAATATTTCATAATTAAAGGCAGAAAAAATGTAAAATCGGTTCTAAAAAATTGTATAATTTGCAAAAAATTTAATGCTTCCCCTGGAAAACAAGAAATTGCACCTTTACCGAAGGATAGAACAGTTGAATCTCCCCCTTTCCTCACCTGTGCAGTTGACTTTGCCGGTCCTATTTATATTAAAACAAGGACAGGCTCAGAAAAGGCTTACATTGTTTTATTTACTTGCGCTGTCACCAGAGCTATCTATCTTGAGGTAGCTACGAATTTAAGCACCGAAACATTTCTTTTATCCTTTAAAAGATTCATATCTCGCAGAGGACTTTGTAAAACGATCTATAGTGATAATGCTAAATCGTTTATCAAAGCTAATAAAATTTTTAATGAGGTGTGGAGTCGAATCTCTAAATCTAAAGTGCAGCAATACTTTACTGAAAATAAAATTATTTGGAAATTTATTATTCCCAGAGCCAGTTGGTGGGGAGACTTTTGGGAACGAATGGTGCGTTCTGTTAAAACACCATTGAAAAAAATCTTAGGAAGATCTTGCCTTAATTACGAGGAAATTCAAACTACATTAATGGAAATTGAAGCAGTAATTAATAGTCGTCCTTTAACTTTCCTTTACGAAGAAAATGAAGAACCACTTCCACTGACTCCCTCACATTTCTTGATTGGCAAACGTTTGAATTCCTTGCCGGACATCCAATCAACCAAGATCCCGAGTCAAATAAGAAAATTTTGACAAAGATGTTCAAATACAAAGAACAAGTTATAAACCATTTCTGGAGACGTTGGCGGAAAGAATATCTGCTGGAGCTTCGATCCGCTAATTTTACTAACACAATTGCTACACCTTCCAAATTTAAAATCGGAGATGTCGTCCTACTTCATGAAGACAAAATGCCAAAACATTTGTGGAAATGCGGAGTAATAAGAGAACTCTTTTACGGCAGAGACAGTAAAGTGCGTTCGTGTGCTGTGCAGACTTCGTCTGGTGTTATTAAGCGACCTATTCAGTTACTCTACAAACTTGAACTGGATTTGAATGACTGAAATCTATATATAATTCATTCACCTGAACTATAGGAACATTCTTGTTTTTTTATATTTTTTGTAATTGTATTTTGTTCATGTCTAATCCAGTATTATTGTATATTTCTAGATTTGTATATGCAGTGAAAAATTAATTCATTATATAGTGTTTATTGTAAGTATGTTTAATTCTTTGTATTTGTTTTTAGAAGAAATTTTATTTTTAATTTGATTGATGAACAGTAGTTCATCCGGGGGCAGAGTGTTAAAACCCCAGTTCATCGACCCTTTGGCGATGATTCTTTACACCAGAAAATTGTTGTAACCCTCCCCCTTGTTTTTGTATAAAAGTGTTTTGCTTATTAGATGTATAAAACCCTTTGAAGCGAGTGGCTGGCGCTATAACCAGCTCCGAACCAGTTTAACAATTGGTAATTAATGGATCATTAAAGTTATTTTGTTTTTAACTTTTGAGTTATTATTAAATAAGAATTTATTGACTATTGACTAATTAAAACGAACCTGCAAAAACCGAAGAAATCCGGATTTTATATTACTACAGAATCAATCACTGAGTCCGAAACTGAGAAGATTCAAACATATTTAGATTAGAAGAATTTCTTGTTTAAAGGATATTGCAAAAAAAATCATATATTCAGCAAAATTATTTTTATTCGAGTGCATACATTTTATTTTCACAAATATGCATGTATGCATACATTTAATAAAAATCAATTAAACAAAAAGATTCAAATGAAGTTTAATACAAAATTTCAAGGTGTTGAAAAACAAAAGATTTATAGTGTTCTGGAAAATAATCTGATTTTTTCCTTTGCATTGCCTTTTTAGCATCAAATTGTCAGTAGCAAAGAGCAAATTTGAACAATGGAATGAGGCCTAAATAACTGTGCAGACTTTTTCAGATGTTTGTCACTAGGATGACTT
>BMAO01017409.1:0-25426 GCA_019973975.1 Trichonephila clavata
GAGCAGGGGTCGCCAAACTTTTTTGATCATCGCCCCCTATATAATTTTTCGAAATCTCCATAGACCCCCACAATTGTAATTTTCAGGTAATTAAAATAAAACTATATATTAGTCTAAATATTTAATAAATCAGAAACAGTAAGTAAAGTAGCTACAGATTTTTTACTTCTTAATGAGATGAGTGTGCCTGGTGTTTCTTGGCAAGGTTCGCTATATTGGGTTCGAAATTAGTCAATTTTAACCGTAAATCCCCTCGAAGCTCCACATTTAATTTATTTCTGTTTTTAGTTAAAATTGAATTAACGTGACTGAAACCGGCTTCAACCATATACGAACTTGGAAACGCCAGCATAAATGGCTGAGCCATTTCGTAAAGTTTCACATATTTTTGCTTTATATTTATATTAGTCCAAAATTTATGTATTGTCAAATTTTTAATAAGCGTTTTTGCTTCAAGATCGGACAATAGTTCAGCAAGCTCATCTTGTATGTTGATGTCGACGTTATCAATTTGCGCCGAAAATGGCGCAATAATCCAATCAGGGATGTCGATGTTTTCCAAATCAACAAAGCGCAGTTTAAAATCGTCGCTTAATTTTTGAAGATGATTTGTATATATTTCCAAGTCTTCTTTTATTTTTAATTGTTGCAGATTTGAAAAATACTTATAATCCTTACGTAGCAATGAAGATCTAAATAAATTTAATTTTACTTGGAAGCCTAACAGTATTGTCCGAGCTTGGATAATTGTTACATCTTTTCCTTGCAGTTTTGTTTGAACGTCATTAAATTTTCCAAATAAGTCTGCTAAATAAAAAATATGGTTCTTATTGTTTTGGAGTTCATTGCTTAGAACAGGATTTATTTCGTTCAGAAATTCTGTCGTGGAGTCAAATAAATTGACGAGCCGTTGCAAGCATACACCTCTAGACAACCATCTAACCTCGGTGTGCAGAAGTAATTGGTTAAATAACTCATTGTTTTCCTCACAAAGTTTGGCAAATAATCTTGATTTAAGAGGTTGAGCTTTAATTTGATTAATAGATTTAATACAAAACTGTAAAGCTTCATGTAACTCTGAACTCAGATATTTTGCTACTAAGTTGTGTCTATGCAACACACAATGAATAGTACGAATACCGGGCACTTTTTCTTTGAGGCATGTAGCAAAACCTCGGTAACGCCCTACCATAGAAGGTGCGCCATCTGTGGCTACTGCTATTATATTTTCAAGCGGAATGTCATATTTATTTAAATATTCTTGTAAACATCTAAAAATTGTCACTCCCTTCCCATCGGTTTCAAGATATTTAGCAAATAAAAATTCATCAATGACTTCTCCTTTAATTTTACTGAAATATCTAACATACGCCATAAGAATAGCAGAAACGCCAAAAACAGATTCATCAAGTTGTATAGAGAACTTGCAATTTTTTAGCTCCGAAACTACTGTGTTTTCTATTTCTTCGGCCATTTCGTCAATACGCCGTTTTACAGAATTTGCACTTAATGGCAAAGACTTTAAAACATTAGTAGAGTCTTTTTTCATCACATTCTCAATGACGTCTTTAATTGCAGGTACTACAATTTCTTCTGCGATTGTGTGGGGTTTTCCCCTCTTTGCTATATTAAGCGAAATCTTGTACGAAGCAATTAATCCTCCTTCATTTTCAATTTCAGTAGACTGTTTCATAAAACTTTTTAGAGTTGGTCGACATGTGAATTTTTCTTTGAGTTTTTTGAAAAATTCTAATTCTTCATTTTTTTATCTGAATGAAGCCTTTCAAGATGATCTTTCATTTTTGACGGTTTCATGTATTCATTTCCAAAAGTTTTTTCGCATATAAGACACATAGGAATAGTTTCATTTGTCGGTGAACAAATAAATCCAAATTTTAAGTAATCCAATGAATAATACCGACATTTCTTTTTAGATACTGAAGCTGTCATTTTTAAATTAGAGTTCTGTAAATAAGTTAAAATTAAGTTGGTATATTATACTAATCCACATTATTAAAGCTTACCTTTTCACAAGTAACAATAATTAAAATTGATATCAAAACTAAACGAATAGTTTTATAGAAACAATAACTAATTATCCAATGGTAGATATAATAGTAGTAATAATGACACTACAAGCATTTAATACTGTTCACAAAGATAGCTGAAAATGCATATGATATTTGCGTTTGTAGCATCCAGTGTAGAATTGGACAAGCGCACATATGCAAGGCTCGTATGGTTTGCGATGGAGACAAAGGGCGAACCAACGACACGATGCGTAACTGCCGTATAAAAAAGAAAAAAACTAAAAGAACTAAAACCACACACATAAGAAGAAAGAAAACGGAGTACTGAAGATTCCCTTCGCGCTTAATGCATAGAAAGCCAACGGCAGTGTCGTCGCTCGCCAAGTCTGCGCCAAAGGCTCCTAATTGGTTGATGGGTTCGCCAGCAAGAGACACGGATAAGCCTCAATCGCTCTTCTGGCTACATACTATGAGTCGTGCAAATTACAAACTGGTCACAAGGTCAAGTTGTGACGTCACGGTATACATACGAAAACCCATAAGGAAAAAAGGGGCAGATTGTTTTCTGATTTATTATTTTATTTTCTATAAAGAATATAATATTAAGTCAATTATAAAAATATTTTAAATTTTTACGTACGCAGTTAGATATGTGTGATTTGCGTATTAAGAACTGTTTTTCCTTCGAGTCCCAATAGACCCCCATTCGACCCCTTGGGTCAGATAGACCCCATACTGTTGTTAAATAGACCCCTAGGGGTCTATATAGACCACTTTGGCGACCCCTGTTCTAGATCAAGGAAATTTGCTGACTCTATATTGCAATTGGTTTTTATTAATTTCAAGTAGTGTGGATTATAATTAAAAATAGGATTAAAGTCAACTTTATTATTGAAAATAATTAAATCATCCATGTATTCTAAAAAAAGTAACAAGAGTCTGTATCAATTTTTCATTCTCATATAGTGTAAATAGATATTAGCCAGACTATACTTGCTGGGCCACCCTGTGGCAGACCTTTAATTTGTTGATAAAATAGTTATTATGAAATATGTAATTTTCTTTCAAAACAAATTGTACAATAGTATTACATTTATCACAGTTTATCAATTTATCTAATGAATGTTTAATATAAACAATTTTAAGTACTTTAATCACATCCTCTATATCCGGGGTGGGCATTAGTAGATTCGCGATCCACCGATGGACCGCAAGACATTTGGGGTGAACCCTTCACTAAGACCAAAGAATCGTTCCATCACACGAAGTCTGGAAATACCGTATTCATTCGAATCTAAGCCGCCATCGATTCGAAGCAGCGCTTCAAATTCTCAACAAGATTTTGTGAAAACTAAAAATTAGTCTAAAATTAATTTATCGATATCCAATTTTACGAAATTAAAATAAATTTAAAAGGAAAATTAAAAGAAGGGAATAATTAGTTATTTTAATGTATTAAAACTTTTAAATACATGCATGAAGCTCTAATTGCTCTAAATACCCCATCCAACAAATTTTTCCTTTGATTCTAAGCCCCGCCCGATTTTTCAGTAGAATTAACATTGGTGAAGAAGTACGGCTTAGATTCGAGTAAATACCGTATTTTAAAAAATACAGAGGGAAAAAAATCTTATTATACGAGGAAATTTCGTTGAATAGAAGATGCACTTCGCTATTTGGAAGCTATTTTCCGATGACAATTGTAAAATGTTCTTGGTTCCGCGAAAAAGTTCGCTAAGTAGAGAAATTCGTAAAATGTACTCGTAGTTCGACTGCATTGCATACTTTCTTTTAGATTTCTACACCTACGCCACTGGGTGGACCGCAACCCCTTGAAAAATTAGAAGTAGTCCGTACTCTGGAAAAGTCTGCCCACTACTACTCTATATCAATAGAGTTGAATAAGTCTTCGAAGTCAAAGCTATGCAAAGATTTAATACTCTTACCTTGCATGTTCTCAACGATATCTTTATTATTCTTTACAATAATGGAGTTTCAGATAGTGTCTAGAGTGTGTTGTATAACTTTTTGCAACACCTTGCCTGGTTGTGTAATATAAGTATTAAAACCATTAGTAATAGTTCTAAATTTAATTGGACACTTATGAAATTTAGGTGTTAGAAAAATATAAGGAAAATTGATATTCTTTGTACATAAATCTAGTTTTTTTATAAAAAGCTGAAATACGGTTAATGATTTCTCTACCGCTGCTATTAGATTTAATAAAAGCGTTATTGTTTTGAAACTGTTTGTTAATATATATATAAATAATGTATATATATATATAATCAAAATTTCTCTACAAGTGAGAGATGAATAAATATGATTAAAACTGAAAAGAATTGAAATTACAAGATAACGGGAAAACAGAATTTAAAATTAAATATGAAAAATTAAAATAATAGAGATAAATATAAAAATATAAAAGAATGGATGCTACAGTATTATCAACATTGCTGACTTAGGACAGCTTAAATATAAAAAAAAATTGCATATAAAAGTGGGGTTGAACATGTTTTGTGGTCAGCCAACCTTCCCCCTTTCTGTTAAACAATAAACTGAGTTTATATAATATATAATATATATATATTACTATATAAAAATAGTATCATAAAATGAAAAAAATACATAGTATCATAAAATGAACAATTACTAAATAACACAACTGATAAAGCTAGAAGATAGAAACCAGATTTGAAGAAACATAACTATAAAAAATGGTCGAAAAGTATATCGTACAAAAATTAAATAAGCGTTTGTATAGCAGGAAACAGAAGTAGAACTTTAAAATGTAAGAAACCAAAAGAGTCAAAGGACTAAAATAGAGACCTATTATGATTTCTAAAGCTGTTGCTGAATTAGGACCAGCAAAATTAGGGTTAAGTATACTTTACAGATCCAACCTTACATATATTGTTTTACCGAATCAATATGAAAAGTTTGAACAGAATAAAGAAAATACTTGAATGGTTTCAGTATTATATGAGATGCGTTTATTTACCCTGTTTGCCTACTATATAATTCAAAGACAACCGTACTTAAGGAGTAAACTCCAGCCGTGCGTCGGAGCTGACACACACAGTTTTATTTTTTATATTAAGCTTTTCGGGATCCCCCCCCCCCGACTTTTTCAGTGGGGTCTAAATCAATTTTAATTTTCACCAACCTTCTGAATAATATTGGGAATTCCTGGGGGTCCATGGGGACCACTTTAGGAATCATTGCTATAGATAAAAAAAACTTGATTTAATCAAAAATTACCGCAGAGTTTCGAATATCATAATTAAAATTTATAGTATTGTGGAGGTGGTTCTTATATAAGACACTAACAGCCTCTGGACTGAAGTGATCATTTTGGCCTAGGGGTAGGGTGTATGCTTTTGGAACGGAAAGTACCGAGAACGAATCCTCCTTCAGCACAAATGCTAATTGTTCGTACTATTTTCAGAAAATAACAGACTTTAAATTTACAAAAACTTACTTTTGTAAGATATATTGAATAACTGATGCAATTGCTACATTATTTGTTGTACATCAGTAGCGCATACAAAAAGTTTTAAAGGTAGGGGTCCATGGTCGAAAGTCCCCCAACTTGTATCATACCTCAAGACAACACCGTTGATTCTTCTGATTTTATTGATTTTGTTAACAAAGAACATTAAAAAATAAATTATTGAATTAATAATTAGCATTAATTAATAAAATAAATTGTTAATTGCAAGTACTTAATTAAATTAACGTTATATATATAGGATTATCATCAATCGAAAAAAACTCAAGGGCTTTGGGGGGTGTCCAGACCTTTAAGACACCCCCTTTGTCTGCGCCACTGTTGTGCATCTTAAAAACTTTTAGTAAAAATAAAAGTCTTTTAAAGACCTGCAGTGCCTCGAATTTTTGCATTTTTCTTTGATTGTTTAGAACATTATTTGACAAACTCAAAAAATAACACAAATAATTTTTATCGAACATATACTCTAAAAGAAAACAAGAATGCGCCACTTAGATTATCTTAGCCATTTTATCTTTAATAGTAAAAATGTAAAATAAGATGACATTTTATGCTTTGATGTTAATGGCAAAATATAAAGTTTGCATTTTCTGTGAAACTCTCATAAATTTTAAGAAAACATTTATCCATAAAATAATAAAGTGAATAAAAATGTGCATCATGATTAAATTTAGATTAGTCGCAGTAAAAAAATGGTTTTTATCATTCTAGAATTCGTTTCTGACTAAAAGTATTTTATATGTGAAAAAAAAAACTTATAAATTGAGTGTGGCGTATATTGAAGTGCAAAACCATGTTTTCAACCATATATTCCAACAATGTGTCTTCGGGAAATGTGAACTCTCTGTCTCTCTGTTCCTTTTTCTCCTATGATATATTTCTTTTTAATGGGTCCATTATAGTCAATAAATCACCTACCTATACCTTTCGATTTTAGCTAATACAAAAACTCTAAAATGTTTCAAAATCTGAAAAAGGTATTGAAAAATAAGTAATTTTCATTCAAAAATGATTGAATTATTTAGTCATAGTTGAAAATATCTTTAAAAAGTTATCTTCAATCTTGAATTCTATTTTTTGCTGATACTATCATCTGTTGATATAATGTTTTTTTAAGTAAAAAATGAATATAAATACTATGTAGTTTATTGGTTTATCCGTAACGCACACAAATTAAAAAAATGAGCAATCGAGATTCATAAGAGTAGAACTTTTGATCTAAATCGTTATGTTTACAACACTCATAAGCATTTTGCAGATTTATGAAACGTTTGACTAAAATTAGAGTGATATATATGCATATATATAGCAGGAATATAAACCAATGGCCTAACTAAAGAAACACGTACATGTAGGAGAAAAGCAACCTCACTCACATGTTTAATTTCTCAATCATTACTATACTTCCGGAACAATTAGAACTGCATACTTTAAATTTAAAAGAATTTTTCTCTTGTTGAGCCGAGATCGGCTAAGATCGGGCCGGAAACCTATTCGTAAGGGAGTTGTGGGGGCGTTACAAACATAAATTAATATTTTCTAACAATTACATCCACAGATTTAAAGTTTGGCATACATGTTTCCTTTATTGAGTAGAGATCTGCAATAATTGTCTTGGAAAAATGGACTTCCAAGGCGGTAACGAAAGCCTTATGGATAAAAAAAAAATCCATTTAAAAATATTAGACTTGCAAGCTTAAAATTTGATAAACATATTTCTCTTGTTGTGTAGCTGGAAACGTGTTATGTCCTTTTTAATCATTAGGTTTTTCACATTGAAATCAAAAACTTATAATACTAGGATTTATTCAGCATAAGAACTTAAAAACTATTCACTCATATAGTCTTACAATGTGATGAAATATAAATGATATACATGCACACATACACACACACGCGCGTGCACACACACATACACGCAAACACACACACATACAGCGATCACATGCTCACACAAGCTCACACACACCCGCACACATGCACACACAAGCGCACGCACACAAGTATACATACACAAGCACACACACAAGCACGCACACCACATGCACACACACGCACACACACATGCACACACATATACACACACACATGCATGCACACAACCACGCACACACACGCACACATATACATGCTTATCGTAAATTAAACATTTGTAGATACGAATATGTAGAATTATTTTATTTTAATTTATGAAGGGTTCGAATATTAACTTTTAGTTAAAGTGAATAGTTTTCAAGAAAACA
The DNA here is from genome assembly GCA_019973975.1 of Trichonephila clavata. Classification (NCBI taxonomy): domain Eukaryota; kingdom Metazoa; phylum Arthropoda; class Arachnida; order Araneae; family Nephilidae; genus Trichonephila; species Trichonephila clavata. The sequence continues at coordinate 7,785 of BMAO01017409.1, forward strand.
TAGTATTTTTGTGTTCCATTCCTTCTAAATAAGGCAGTGATTATTATCTCTACAGCATTGCCTTTCTAAATATATTACTCAAAATCCTTTTCTGAGAACTCTGGTTTGCTTTATTTTCTACTTTTGGATATTATTTTTATTCACGTCACCATTCTTTAGTCACAATGTTTTCAAAAATGTTCATGGGGGAAAACAACATACGTTACAAGTTCTTATAAACTGACTCATGGCATTCTGAAGTTATTTCCAACGTCAATTAGTAATTTGAAATTTTGTCCTGTGTATTTCAGGAAGTTATACAGCGAGTATATTTTTAGTAACTTGATGTTTGGATGTAGAGTAAAAATGAAAATTAAACTTGGATGAGTACAATTCTAATTAGGGATGCGGAACATGGAAGAATTTATTAATATTCATCTTCAAGAGAAATATCATTACTGAAAGACATATTTTAATGGGTTTTTCAAATATTTAATGAATAATTATTTTCTTGAATTGATGACTGGAAACATCTTTCAAGAATATGTTCAAATACAAAATCAGAAACAATGTTTCGGAATTTAATTAAGTTTAATTACAAATGAATATATTTTATAAACAATGCTTTTAGCTTAAGCTGTTAAAAGATTTGTAGTAAATCACGCTGTTTTGTTCTACTTTATTTTTTTAGCTGAGTATTATTCAAGTGTTATCTTTTATTGTTTACAAATAATTAACATATCATTTACATAGATTTGGGAATAATTACTTTTGATTTTAGATATAGCTATAGGTATAGTACACATTTATAGCTCTTTTTTATGGCGTTTAGAAAATTATTCCATTGTAGTTATACTATAATTCTGGAAAACTGAAAATTAATTATTTGTAAAAACGCAAAGGAAACCAAACGCTAAGACACATAGTATTAATTAGATTTTAATAATCCCTTTTTTGTGTCTCAAAATGGTAGGTGTTAATATATAAATAAATGAATATCTTTTATATCATTTGCTGATCTAAAAGTTTATAGCGTATTTTAAATATGTTTTTATCTATCTAAAGTATACATCATTATCCTAAAATAAAATGTATTGAAAAAGACATGACATAATCCACAACTTTGTAAAACCGAGAATTTGCATAATTAAAATACTTCTGCATTCCATTTTCTCATTAATTATTTGATAATGTGTACATACGTAGAGAAAGTGTTATACGCTGGAATCTTCTTGAAACTATTCAGTTAATTTTATATAGCACACTTAAGAAAGGATTATAAAAAATCAAATAGGGGGTGTATATTTTACTTAGACTTATGGATCACAGTTTTAATTTGCTAGATAATGTGTTGCCGCTGCAGCTTAGGGGGAATATGGCCGCAGTAGCTTAGTGGTATATGGCCGCAGTAACTTAAGGCCTTATCACACGTACACATACTTGGAACAATTCTTCGTAATATCAGCTAATTCCGAACCATTTTGATGTCTTTCGAAAATATTAACAGAAAAGAAAAAAACGTTTTTAAACCTTCGCTCTCTTTATATAACATTCCTCTCCTCCCTATTTCGCGTTTCCTTATAGAAGTGGTTTCCTCGCATCACTTATTTCTTTTTCAAGGGTTTTCTGTCTCATTTAGTTAGACAGCAACAGCAACTGTTTTCGTGTTTGTGTTTTTTTTTTTTTTTTTTTTTTTGTATTTGCATTGCCATACAAAATTGTACAGTACTTTTACTGTATTCTTCCCCTTATTCTTATGAATTTTGGGGAGGATCCGTCATTCGGGACCAGTTTTGTACATGTATTTCGTTTAGTACACAAATAAAGTAACTTCCAAAAATGGTCGGTACGCAGCTCGAAACCTTTTGGGTGAGCTCGATTCTCCCGAGTAAGTAGACCAATTCCAAATTCTACCTCGTTGCCATAGCAACGGCTCCGAACAACTTTTTCCCATTGAGTTGAAAAAATTGTTCCAAATAAAAGTAGCTTGAAATTCCAGCTAATGCGGTTCTTCAGCTCTCTACGTCATAAACAAGATGACGGTCAAGATGGCAGCTTCGGCTTCGTCAAATACATTAGATATGGCGTATAATATTTTGATGGTTCATAATGTTTTAACGGTGTTTCATATTTTAAAGACAAAGGTGCTCCATTTCTGTTTCTTTATAGTGCGAAGTTAATATCATTTTTACCCTTTCAGCCTAGTAATTATAGTCAAAAGTTCGTGTACGGGATGTCATGAGTTCGAGCCTTGCACCACTGAAGATTCGCCGTGTAAAGAGGCTGATGCACGTTTAATCCGTCGTGGCTCAAACGTCCGTTCGCGTTGGAGTGGTACGGGTAAAGGGGGTGATGCCACCTTAGGTATTGTCCTCATCACTTGACCATGGCTCACTTGACCAATAGCCTTCGTATTGTTTTCTAGCACAGCGTTAACAAAACATTCACTCTCATTACTGTTGCATGTGATGACCAGTAGCGTGTACAGAAATTTTTCAAGGGGGGGGGGAGGGGTCAAGGGTCAAAAGTCCACCATTCTCGTGTTATACTTCAATACTATTATTTTGATTTTGTCGAATTGGTGAACAAAAAAAGTAAAAAATTAATGAATTAATAATGAACATTAATTAATAATATAAATTGTTAATTACTAATACTTAATTAAATTTTACCTACTATATACATAGGATTATAACCAATCGAGGAAAAAAATCAAGGGCTTTGGGGAAGAGGTCCGGATCCTGGTCCCCTCCTCTTATGTTCGCCAATGGTGATGATTGAGATTTAGAATTTAGAAAATAAACTACAACTCAAAGAAAAGGAAGAAATTCGGTTGAATATTTTTTATAAGACTAGAAAGGTGACAATAAAATTTCAAACTGGCGAAACTCCTTAAAGAAAAAGTGTCATAAAACTACAGAATAAAGTTCTTATACTTTCAACAATTCTCAAGGAAGACGCTGAAAAGTGTATGTAGAAAAACCCCACAAAAAAGAAAATAAAAAAAAAACTTGTTAATCTCGTATCACACTCGCAGTTTCACATCTATTATGCACAAGTGTGAAAACACCTTAAGAAGATGTCAGTAAAAATTTAGAAGCGTCAGCTTGCAACAAAGTTTTCGTGTGTCTTAAATAAGGATTATTGCGAGTGACACGAGATTTGTAAAGATAGAGTGCATGAATATTTTAGGTCCTTTCTCTCGGATGTCTTTAGAAAAAATTTATTTTAATGGATCCGGAAAGGGTTCGAATTACTAGTTAATTATTGATGTATAAAACCTTAATATCCAACTGGATATTTGAGATAGAAAACTGGAAAGCAGAGGCTTAGTTAAACAGACGGAATAATTTTTAAAATATAAGTGAATTAAGTCACGATTGAAATATTTTGGAAAGAAAGATGCTTAAATGAAGCATTGAAATATTTTACCGCGGGATGTGTTTAAAGATATTTTAAAGGTTTCGAATAGTATTACTTAAGAATATATGAATAACATGTATATATATATATATATAATAATTAGTAATATACTAATTTAAGAATAATAAAAGATATACTATGCATTTTAATGGTATCTGAAGGAGTTTTATTTTGGGGAAATTGTGTGTGAGTATTTAAGCCCTATATAGTTTTTTCAGAGGGATATTAATGGAAATAATCAAAACGCAAGCACTTGAAGAAAATATTTAACACTTTTACATAAATTTGATTTATTCTTAGTTTTGTTGAGTAAAATATTTTTTATTTCTAATGGGGCTGTGGATAGGTGTTTTACCAATGCGGACCGAAACTTTTCTCGAAACCTAGTATCTCTTCTTCGAGTGGCACCATATAGATGGTATACCAATCATCGCAATAATTTTGACGTCCAGTTTCATCCTCAAAGAGATTACCTGATTTCTGACGATACGAAATTGAACGAGGGATTTAACTTTGTCGAGAACACCCAAGCCAAACATACACTCTAGCGATCCTTAACATACCGTATGATCATACGGCATGGAAGCTGTATATTTTTCTTCATGATAATCCAAAGACTTAGGACGGGGTCCAACTCGCAAAATTGGACGTATAATGCCAGCCAGCGCCAAACTATCTACGCCACCCAGTCGGCAATTACCGGTAATATAAAAGATATACTTTTATTACATAGTAGAAAAAAGTAATTATGTATTAATCACTTATTATTATTTTGAATGAAAAAAATATCCATTTTGCTTCGGGGTTTATTGTTGACGCGAAAAAATATTTTTTTATTCCACTACACATAGTAGATTCCCCTTTTTAATATCTCAAAACCCCCAAAAATGGGTTGTGAAGGAAAGTATATGAATCCAAAAGTGGTGCCATTTAAATTCTAGGAATCTGTAAATATTGTTATACCAGCGTTTCGTAAACTGTGGGGTTTTCTTGGTGGAAAAATAAACTTGAAGAAATTTATTTTGTACTAATTTAGCAAACTCAGATGTAAAATATGTTTTTTAAAACATGTAAAAATCATATTTAAAAAGTATTCAGTCGTTTTTGTTAACACAAAGTAACACTTTGCCCCACAATTATACGTTCCTTATGCAGGGTGATGCAAATAAAAGCGGCTAGAAGAACAGAGTTCCAGGTTAGAAAGAAACACGGGAAATGAAAGGATATGGTTTAGTTATCCTGCTTGTAGCAAGTGTAGCAAATGACTACCTTTCAACTCTTTGCATCTTTGGGCCCCGTCCAGCAGGTTGCGCAAAGCAGATCAAAGCTTGACTGCTGAAATTGCTGCAATTTCAACAGAAATGCTTAACTACAATTATTTAATATAATTAACTTGAGAGTTCTCCTCAAAAGGTAATCGGACACTGACAGATCAAGTGAAGCTAGGGACGAGACCAGACTGATCTCTGCTGACAACTCTGTCAGGAGTGAAGACTGCAAATCTAATTCATGGTCCATTTTAGCAATTTTAAATTCAATGAGAGAACAACCGAGCACACTTTTTACATGAATTTGCTTAACGTATCTTTTAGCAATGATTAACCTCTGTTCTTCTGTGAGTACCGTTTTTACCTCTGCATTCATCAACTCTCATTGACACATCCCGTACTAAGGTCTGAACCAGTTTCGATTACTTGGTTTGTGCACCACATTCACATCCAACTGTATTCACTCCTCTGGGCCACTTTCATTTGTCGCAGCCTGTATGTTTTTCTTTTCTCATTATTATTATAGTTTTAGAAAACATCACTAAACCTTTTAAGACTAAAAAATATGGTGAAGCCCAAATGAAAGTCAATGTATCATAGAGCTATATATATAATATCACGTCTTTCTCATTAAAAGCTATTAAATGTAATATGTGAAAATTGATTACTTAGACATAAATAATTACCTTTTTCTGCAATAAATTCTTAAACAGAAATTTGATATCGTTTTCTGTGACTGAAACGCAGTAGAAGATTTTAAATTTCGTCATCGGAGATCGCATGGATATTTCTTTTCCAAAAATTATTGTATTTCACACGTATTGTTCTAAATTAGTCAAAGCTTCGATACTTTGAACAGAAACGAGTGCACCTGATATTCTACTGCATCAATAAAAGAAATCTTAGGGCATTTTTAAGGTTCTTAAGCATTTAGACATCAAAAGGTTTTTTTCATTTATCGAGCAATTAAGATATTTCCTGAAAGCAAAATCGTTTCAGACCATACTACAAATGGTCTTCTGCACTTGGTGTGCATAAGAGCTCTCGGCAAGGCAATCAAGAATACAATTCGTCGAAATCCTCCTCGAAAGATGATTCTTTTGTTAGACAAATGAATATGTCAAAAAAAAACAATGTATCACTTGGTAAACGAATATCATAGACTAAGAGGCATTCGAAAACTGATTAGTCATTCTTTTACAAAATAACTAAAACGCCAGAAGTATCTTAATGCAAACGCATTGTTACAGTGCTAGGTTCTTAATGCCCGCCGAAGAATGCTGCTTACCAACGAGGAGAATTTTGATGCTAGAGAATTTTTCAACCGTTAGAATGACCATGTATACACAAGGATACCCAAGAAACTAAATAGAATAGAAAATGTACGCAGATAAGACATAGTCAGGTCTTAAGGCATGGGCCAACTGGGCCCAGGCCCCCGGCTTCACCCTCCGTAAGGGCCTCTTGTTTTGTTTTTTCGACTCTTTCTTAATAAGATCATGATCCAGATAATTTTAATGTAGTCAAATATTATTCTAGTACATATTCTCTGAAAAGCAGGGAACTTCAAGTTGCATGCCAACTAGCAAAAGTGGTGAGACTGATTTATTATTTTATGATCGTTTTTCGTGTCTAGACCTTGGTCTAATACCAGGAATAATCATTCGACTCATTTAGTCTAAATGTGGCCATCAGTCTAGCCGATTTGTGCCTAGGTTTTTGAGACTGTGAGTCGTGCACCTTTATTTATTTCAAATTACCATTTGAAGGAGTGACAACGCATGCTATTTATATATACTGGCTACTTTATCAGGTAGGGACTATTTTAGTATAGAGCCCAAGGCCTCAAAAATCTTAAGATTTCTCTGGGCCAGGGGCCTAAAAGAGTCTTAAGACATCCCTGGTCATCATCCGGTATCCGTAATGGTTTGGTGGGGGTTCAAATATACAGGTGCTTAAGAGATTCCATTTTCCAGAAAAGAGGGAAAACCATAGTAAAAATTATCAAAACATTGTTTTAGAAACAAATAGCAAAGCCCATGAAAGTACATTGTTCAATGCAAATAATTGGACTTTTTCAACAGGACACTGGTCTTGCTCAAAAGGCAAAGATGACTTTGTGGTGTTTGAAAGAGAATATGCCGGATTTCCTAAAACACAAAGTTTGTTTTGACAGTCGTCGGGATTTTTAAATCTACATGACTAAATGCGGTATTGAAGCCAAAGGTGTGCCAAAAATATTATCCCAAAATTTGAACAAATTAGAAATTCCCATAGATGTAGTGCCTTTCTCGATAAATTGGTGGCCAAAGAGACTTAAAGTCAATGAAAATTCAAAGAGAAATCAATTTGATTAAAAAGTGTGAAATGTTACAGGAAAACCCAAGTTAAATCTTTAAAAGGCTATTTATCCTTAAAGTTCTTTGCAAAAATTGTAATACTTCCTTTACAATTGTATCGGAACTTACGGCACGAGTAGATATGTTTCGAAACAACTCTTTTGCTTAGGGATAAATATTCAAACTGCAGAATTATTTTCATTATTTGAAATGGTAAAAGAAAGAAAGGTTTGTAGTTATTGTAGCTCAAAACAATAATTTTAGTATTATTTTAAGAGTATTCTAAGAAAATCATCGTACAAAAGCGACACATTTACATAATTTAAATACTGTGAAATAAAATATTTTGAAGAATGCGTATATTAAAACATAGCGTCATTACAACTAGAAAAGGAAAATTTACGCTATCGAGAATAGGACAGACATTCTTTTGCCTACGGTCCTATGAGTGTTTATTTTTGGGAAACGCACACAATTTCCACCGAAATTGGTACACCAGCAAGTGCATCTTCAGTCATCTACTGTGTCATTTATTCGAAAGAGAAAGGTTCTTCAGTATTATATGCGTGATACAGAACGAGACGGGAGTGTCAGAAAATGTCAAGAAGAGATTCTAAATATTTTGAAGAGAGCATTTTCCTAACACCATTCAAAATGACAACAGTCACGTAATTGTATCTCATCTAACAGTAAGGTACAGTTATCTCAATTAGGATTTTCTTATGTGAGATAAATTAACACATTTGTTTTTGCGCTATAATTCAGTACGCATATCAAGAGTAACAATCATAAATTTTAATAACATGTGCCTATGAATTACACCCAAATTAATTAATCGGGTTAATATTAACAATAATACGGTCTACTAATGAATGCGATAAAAATAACGGCACTTACGTACTCTACCATCGTATTCAAGGTGTCCTATTTAGGACTACCCTAAAATTATAAATTTGGCAAAAAATTAACAAATTCTTTTTATGATTTTATTTTATGGGCCATCTTATAGCTTTATAAAAATACCAAGTTTATCATTTTCCGTTCACTAAAACACAAACTACAAATGTTACAGTAAACGCAAATGCCACTACTTTCAGCAAGATGTCATACTTTAAAACACGTTTTACTCGAAATGTGGTTTTTTAAAAATAATCAAACGATTGCTAAAAAAGTTTCGAACATAATTAGCTGAAATTTTTTCTGTAAGTTCTGTAGAATAGTAGAATTGTTCTAACCTCCAGATGTATCAATCACTGTTTTATTGCAAAATTTACAGTCCCTTATGTGAATATAATCACTGTTTTTTTTTAAAGTAATTTCATATAATAACTGAGATAAAGTGCTGTAGTTTTTGTAAAAAAAATATCTCTATCCTGCAGGTCATTTCAAAACTGAATAATATAGCAACACATTAGATTGAAAAAATTGATAATTTGTTCATACACCTTTGGTACAGAATAGACCGCGTTTATGCTACTTTTGGCAATTTATACCTATTTTTTCCATTTTAGTAATAATAATAATTTCTTTTTCTCTCCTTAAGTTTAGCACATTTTTCTTAAAATGCACTGTACAATTCTGAAAATAACAAAAAAATCACCATATCTCCTTTTTTTTAAAAAAAAGTTGTCGCAACCAGTAGGAAACCTTCAGGTATCCGACTACGTTCGGAACCATCACTTTGCAAAAGCGTACAAACGAATTTTTTTTATATTTAGTGTCACCTAGACTAGAATACACGTATAAAATTGTTTTAAGAATATTATTACAGTAAAAAATTATTTAAGTGCAATATTTTGGTAAAAAAAAGAACTTAAAACTACCTATTTTTAAAAGATTCTCTTTTTATAGAAAATATTTCTGCAACAGTAATATTTTGCCTACATATCGCTCAGACCTTTGTACACAGTTTGTGAACTAGGTTTTTTGAAATATATAACTTAGAAGTGGGTTTATCTAGATTTTAATACATCAGAGTGGATAAATTTTAACGAAAGAAAATACCGATATTACTTTAAAACGTAGTATCTCTGAAAATATTACGATTTTTTTTTAAAATTCCTAGTTCAGGCTCCATTGGAGAAGTCTTTGTTATTTATACGAAAAATATAATTATTATAAAAACGTTTTTCATAAAAGAAGAATGTTTTGAAGTAGGTAATTCAAAGTTCATTTTTGTAATGAAATATTGCATTTTCAAATACTTTTTATTGCAATAATATTCTTAATACAATTTTATACGTGCATTCTAATCGAAATGATATTAAATATAAAAAAAAATATTCGTTTGTACACTTTTGAAAAATCACAGTTCTGGAAGTTGTCGGATACCTTAAAAGAGTTTCGAAAATAAGAACATTTCCATTGAAACTGTTTCTGTCTAGATATTAGCAATAGAGAAAAACAGCGTCATACGTTCGCAACATTGTATATTTGTACAATATTGAGATGCTGATGTGCGACAACATACACTTGTGCAATAGCAATTTTAAGTTAAAAGCGTTCGCAATTATTACATTTCCCGTGTTTTAATTATCGGGATTATTAGTAATAGCCGGTCCACGAGAGAAATTCCCATAATTTTTACCTTTATTCAGCTTATTTTATTGGGTTATTATTAATGATAAATAACAAATTACTCGCATTGGCCATAGCACAGGTCAAACAGATATGCTGTCATTTTCTTTTATCTCTTTTTCTTAAATAAATTTGTTTTAGTAAATCACCCAAATCCTTTCCCCTCTTTGGAGGAAATTTAAAAAATACTCTACTGTCGCGTAGTCATTTCATGTGTGACCAGGCTATTCATGATGAAAAATTTTGTCTGTGGTTTCTACCATTTTATTATGTTGCATCTTGTTATGCTTTTATTATTTACTATTTCTTGTTTTTGATATATTATATAAATTTTTCCATACACCCGCCCCCATATATATATAATGTTTAAGCGATTAAAATCTACATTCTGTTCTTAACATGGGGAAGATAAGGAGGAACACTAAATTTCCTGTTTGCATTTTCTGTTTTTTAGGTTTTTCTGTAATTCCGACGGTAAAAGTTAATTAGATGTCAAAAGTTATTGCTTCAACAGCAACAGTTGCGTTAAAAGATAACCACACATCAGAAATGATTTTTTTTCTGTTAATTTGATAAGGATTGGTCAAACAATAATAAAATATTCCGATAAATGAGTATTTGAGAATTGGTAATGTTCTTTCAAGAATACTAAATGTTGAGTGCAATGTCCGTAAGGAAACATTTTTTTAACGCGTCCTTAAAACAGATGGAGTTCATTGAAATCCATTATCGAAACTATAATAACAAGCTCCTGTAGAAGCCTTTCTTATTTTTTTCTAAAATCCAGTAATGCATTAATGTCTTTATAATAAAGGCCAAGTAAAATCTTTTTCCTGAAGGGTGAACCAAGTTTCTGGGGAGAATACCTTAGCGTGATGCCCAGAATGCTGTCGTGTAGCCTCTAGATCGTCCCTTTGGCTGCGGCTAATCGCTGCTTCGTGTTTCACTACTCGAAATCTTGTCTTTTGGAACCCAACAAGGCATCGACCGATTAGGCGCGGATTCCCTTTGTCAGACCCTGGGTTCGTGAGGTCCGTTTGGCACCTTCCTTTTCTGGTCTGTTTTAATATTTTTTCATTTCTCACTGTTGCATTAACCGTACTTGTCCTTCATTTTCGTCTCGGTGATTTTTTTTTCTGCCCGTTCTGTTTGGACAGCCAAAAAACATTCTATTCAATGAGGCCCGGTGAAAGGTGCTGTTCCCTTTCAATTCTTTTTTCCTTGAAAGGAAAAAAAAAATTCAGAAAATGTAACTTGGAGAGGTGAACTAAATTAGACACGCACGTAACTTTTCTTTTTTTGATGTTATAAATTTTGGAAAAAACCTTAGGGATTTATTTGACGTTTTCAAAGGAAGTGTCTCTTAAAATATCCAAGGAGATTGGATCTACCTTATAACTGAATATATGAACAAGCCTTGTCTCTTTTTGAGTTGCTGAACTCTTTTTAACGAAATAGTTAAAGTTCTAGCAAAGTAGATTTAATTATATAAAGTTGCAAATGATAAGCTTCCTATTAATAAAAGTTAAATATAAGAAGATAGAGGATCATATACATAATATTTATGGGAATATTTTTACCGATTGAATCATAGAGGAAAATAGTGTTTTTAATATACTTAAGGTATCTGACTACGTTCGGAACCGTGATTTAAAAAAAGCGTATCAATAGATAATTTTCATATTTAGTGTCACTTGGATTAGAATATATGTATAAAATTGTTTTAAGACTATTATTAGAAAAAAAAATTATTTAACTGAAATATTTTGGCAAAAAATGAACTTAGAATGAACTATTTTCAAAGCATTCTCCTTTGATGAAAAATGCTGCTATAATAGTAATATTTTGCAAACATAAAGCAAAGATTTCTCCAGAGGACCTGAACAAGAAATTTTGAAAAATTCGCATTATTTTCAGATTTACTACCAATTGAAATAATTATCGGTATTTTTTTCTTAAAGTTTCCCCACTCTGTTGTATTAAAATACGGATAAATTCACTTCTACGCTATATATAGGCAAAATATTATTATTATAGAAGCATTTTCCGTAAAAGCAGAATTTCAGGTAATTCTATGTTCATCTTTTGCCAAAATATTGCATTTCAATAATTTCTTACTGTAATAATATTCCTTAAAAATTTATACTTATATTTTAATCTAAGTGACACTAAATATCATAAAAATGATCCATTTATACGCACAATATATTTCTTTGAAAAGATTTATGTAATTTTTAAGTAATTTATCTCTGGTTCTTATACATTTTTCCTTAATAAAAATATATAAGTACTAAAATGAGAATAATATACCATATGTATTCGAATTTAAGCTGCACTTTTTTCCCCTATGACAATACTGAAAATCGGGTTCGGCTTATAATCGAAGGAGGAAAATTTCGTTGGATTGGGGAAATCGGGCATGATACTGATTGTTTGTGCAATTACAGGATCATGTATGTATTTAAGTCTTTAATACTTTTGAAAAACAACAATTCTGAACGTAGACGGATACCTGAAGATGTCCAAGGAAACACAGATTTGGGTGTAGGGTATCCCTCTTTCTTTCTTGATAAATCAATTGATTATTAACTGTTTATAACGTTACACTTAAAAAATGCTATTGCAAATGGATCTAAATTTTGATTCCTGTCAAGTTACGAGGATGGCATTTAACGTGGCATCTCACTCTTCAAACTTTCACACCAAGCGAAACGTGAGGACAGTGACTCTCAATTTAACATGCATCAGCCCCTCTACACGGCAGGTGTTCAGCGGGACCAAAAGTTGAACCAGCAATTTGATGAAAACAACACAGGCTTCGATACTTCTTTTGCAAATGCTATTGAATAAGCAATAGTTTTTAATAGGTTACCTGATTAAAATTTGATTAATAGGTTTGCCTGAGATATCCTGGTTCAAGGATCATATTTGGGAAAGCTGTGCTAAGCTTTTATTAGTTTAATAGTTCCAAAACATATCATGTAAATTATTGTTTAGTATGTACATTTGTGATCTAGAAGTAAGAAAGAAGGAAAGTTTTTTTAAATTTTGAATATACACACATTAGTGTATGTAAAAAAAAATCCCCAATTTTTTGCGTCTATATTAAGAGGCCTTGTCAACTTATGGAAAAAACTCAAGCCTTATGACCAGCATTTCATGTGTACATGTTGTTTAAATTAAGTATCATATTTTTTAGAATTGAGGATTTATCCATTTTATTTTAATTGGGCTTTAAAGCTCTTTTATTGTGTTAATTGAAAAGTTCAGTGTCAGCCTATATCTTCCTTCTCACGTGACAGTAGCCTGAAATTAGAAAATCTATCGCTAATAACTTAGTGTGTAGTTGTAAGTTGTTAAGAGTTTATCCTATAAATCAAACCCAATTGCAAGCCCAATTGTAAAAGTTATTAATTTACTTATTTTCTTCTTCGATGTCAATGAACTGTTATAATAAAGCACGACACGTCAAAGATTTAAACTTAGCAACTGCACAATTACATTAGATGGTACATACATAGTACATATTTTATACGATTCCAACATACGCATGTCATTGTAAATATTGGTTGCAAATCCTTCTCAAACACTTTTGAGTAAGTCTTTGATGATAAAATCGAACTGATGCAAATCCTATATCTTCAAGTATTATCCCCCGAATGAGTTAAATATTTGAGTTTGCGCTGATGTCTCCCCAAGTGTCAAGTATAATATCAGCCTATATTACAGATGGAAGAGTAAAATTGCAGAACTTAATTGCAAACTATACACCTGCGTCATATAGGGTCGGCGGTGGTATGTGGCTTTGATGTGTGCTTTATTCAAATATTTGAAGAGCATGTGTCAGTCAACACAAGATTTCCACGAAACGCGTTTGAAAAAAAACTCATAAAATGTTTTATGACTCAACAGTTCCCTTTTAAGATGAAAAAGAGAAATTTACTCGTAGTGACAGCTAATAAGTGCAAATATTACCTTCAGCACTTTTTATGTGCTGAGGTGCTTGTTTTCCACTTTTTGCGCATTCATGTGTTTTGGAGCAATTTTTCTGAAAATAAATTAATATTTGAAGTGATAAATTCCTATGATAAGTATGCACATATTTGTCTTTTCCGTATTAATACTTAATCTAAGATAGACAAATTTTTAAATGATTCCCTTTCGATTCTATTTTGGGTTTTATTAATGTGCCAGAAAGATAAATATTTCTGGGGGGGGGGGGTATTTTCATTTTTTAACTCTAGTTTACATGAAAGTAATGTGTAAAAAACTCTTTTTAAAAGAAGAAAACATTGACTGAGTGATGAAGTTGATTTCTCCTAAATTAGAAGAAAAAAAAGTGTTTCTTTATTGTCATAGACAAAAAATATAAATGTAGAATTTTTGCAAAAGAGTTTCTCATATGTAAATTAATGGTTTTGAATTTTTCCTCTTTGTAAAATGTTTCCGGATATCCTGAACGATAGGTAATACTTCATATTTAATGTATAATTCCAATCAAACATCATTCACGATCTCTATTTACATACCGTTCCTTGCAAGCATTTTAACTATCAATGACACTTGAAAACAAAGAATTTCGTAACGTTTTATTAATACAGAAATAATTACTTCTAAATTTTGAATAACATTGCTTGGAATTAATCCTCGGTATATTTTAATTAATCTCTCATAATAAAAACATTGAATTACTTTTTAATTTATTATATCATTCATATTTAGTAATGCTCTCTTGGATTAGTTTCTTTTCTGTTTGAGTTCATGTGTGTGTGTGTGTGTTCATTATTAAATATTCTTTTTTAAATTAAATGCATCAGATGCAGTTATGGAATTACAAGCAACAGTGTAAAATTTATAAAAATATTTATCCACATCCAAGACATGTTACCTTATATTCGTGGAGAGCAATGAAGCACACTTACATAATACTCTGCAAAAAATAATTGCTAATTAAAAACAATAGTACTATAAAAATTTTGACTGATACAAATTTAAATTCGTGTTTTAAGTTTATGTAATGTTTCTCATACAATTACTACATCCACACCATATACTGCACCCAAGTTATCAATAATAATCTCATTTGTAACAGATCTCATGATTAAAACGAGTTTGAAAATAAATTCAACTCTGACTTCCTTTTTTAATATTTAAAAATAATTTTATGTAGATTATTTCATTTTATCTTTCAAAGCTGCTTTTGCGCGATACAGCCGAAAAACATAAATAGTAAAGTTCTTTTAGTTTATCGAATTAACCTTATTTCGTGGTGAATAAATTAGGTTAGCATGAAAAAGTATCCTAGTTATTAAGAATTGCACAATGCATTAAATCATTAAAAACTCAAAACAATTAAACACAAAAACAAAAGAATTTTTTTCACAATATTTCCACTACATAGTAATGAATAACAAAAAAGGAAACAATTGTAAATATTTTAAAAAGAAATTTCTAAGTATGTGTATTTATTCTGTACAAAATTTTTATTAAAAAAGTATTGCGCGAATTAAAATTATTTATATTATTAAATTCAAAAAATAAGAGCATCGTGCTTTCTATTGCCTTGGGACCTACATTTTCAAACAAAATGTTCAAATCAAAGTGGCGATGTTTCTTCAAACGAAACTCTTTTAAAGAACAACAATAAAATGAACAATGATTGCAAAAAACACTAAAACAAATTTCTCTAAAAAATAAGTCACTTGGGTCTTCATTAACTGAATAGAATATTCATTATTTTAAATAGAGTGTAAATATTTTATTTTTCCTAATTCACACATAGTTATCGCAATCCTTGAGAATTTTCATCGAGTATATTTAGCATGATATCATTAATTCTAAGCCATCTTCCACGTAAAAATTAATTCTTTATGCATAATTTACAAATGCTTTATAGTTAAATTGAATTTCAATAACGTTTTATTGATATTTATTATTAATCTCTACAGACAAAACTGTTATTTCAATTTAATTTTAATGAAAGAAAAACTGCTTATCACACATTCTATATGTCAAATAAATTTGTTTCTAGCTTTTAAATTACTTAAGGGAGAGTTTTAAATATAGATCGTAAATAAAAAATAAGTTTAAATAGTTAAAGGCATTTATAATATTATTTTTTAAAATATCTTAGTTTGTAATTTTTTATTTCTTTTTCAAAAAATATTACATTAATTTAGCCGTCTAAAAATGTAAAGTTATTAGTTTTTAGATACCTGCTCTTTTGAAAATAAAAGACTGACTCGTTAATTTTCAAGAGGAAATAAATTTATGTTACTTTTTTCAAATGCGAAAAATTTTAACTAACTAAAAAAAAAGAAAATTTACAAAAAATGATTCTTTTTTAAAGTATTAAAAATTATTCTTTAAAATTGTAATAATAATAAGATTATTTTGCTGGTAAGTTGGTTATATATTGATGAAACAGCTCTATTTTTTCATAATGTGCTAAACATTTTTCAACTTACGAAGAAAATGTACAAATAATTCAGGTAAGATTCTGTACATAAATGCAAAAAAGGAAAGAAAAGAGGAAAAGATATTTGGAATGACAAACAGAAGGAATGTGTCTAATGAATGTGTCACCTAGTTTACCAAAGATTATAAATCCCGTGGGAAAAAGAAAATTCGCTCGGTCAAGTCAAAATCGTAGAAAAAATAATAAATAAATAAAATGGATCTGTAAAATTTGGAGTTATTCGTAAGACTACTTCATAGCCTTAAGAGAGAAAGAAAGTATTTTATACCTCCAAAAGAATAATAACTAAGCTATTTCCCCTAAAGCATTTTTATGCACAGCTGATCATTTAATTCAAATTGCAACACCATAAAGGAGGTTTGATACAAAGGTCAATTTCTCAAGAATGGAAGGAAATGATGGATTATGCAAATGATTAGTTTTTAAGCAGAAATTGAACGACGCAGGACTGTGAAACGGTATCTCAAACATTACAAAAGAAAAGTAATAGCTTTTGAATGTTGGTTGCTTCCGAGGCGATCGTGTTATACCTCGTATAAAAAGAAGAAACTAGTATAAGTCAGAATTCGATCTCGAGCTATTCAGAGACCGGTTAAGCATTCCGCGATATTTGCTTATCGCATTGGTGGGAAATCAACAAAAATGTCGTGCGAATATAGAATCGACGGGGAGGATCATATTCAACAACATGCAGGATCCAAACGGCTTTTTACTACTAATACCCAAGAGGACGGACATGTTGCCAGGTCGGCCTTCCTGAATCTTACAGACACGTTGCGACCTTGGGTAAAGAAGTGAGGATTCTTACAGTACGACAAATATCCGCACGGACAGTGTGAGGATGATTGGAGCAGCACGGATTGCCTGCAAGACAATCCTTATTGAAGCTTTCCTTGACGCTGCAACATAGGGATGCGAGACGACAATGGTGCACCCAACTACAACTGACTGAACAGTGGTGTGTTTAACAAACTAAATAAAAAAAAGTGGCTCGAGATGTCTTCCTTCAGACAAATCTTAGTTCTGCGAGCAGCAACATAATGGACGTATCCGTGAGTGGAGGTATTGAGGACAACGCAAGAAACCTGCTTATAATTTATATCATCATATGGACCCTGCACCTGTTGTGATGTCCTGGGCAGGCATTGGTTACACAACACAAAAGTTTCTTGTTCACGTCGTTTGCAATCAAATTAGCCAGTGTTGCATTCTTAGATTGACAATGACTATGCCTCTTATCTTCGAATATTCGGAGATGTAATCCTTTAACAATGTAACACAAGACAGCATGTCAAAATAGTCTACAATATTCATTCACTGATGAAATAAATTTTAAAATGTTTCCTTAAAACTCCAATATATAAGGTATCAAACATTTTCTCCAAATACATTATTCAATTAAAAGCAGATTTTTGCTCAAGTTGACATTTACCAGCAGAGTTTTTGAATATAAAGTTTTTTTTGATAAACGGTATGTTTTATCAGAGCTAAATTTGAGACTTATTTCAAAAGTTAACTCATTGACTCATTGATATGTATATATATATATATATATATATATATATATATATATATATA